>JAADJF010000215.1:0-123584 GCA_012932015.1 Fusarium acutatum | reverse complement strand
AAATTGATTTTTATACGCTTTACAAGTCCCATCAATCGGATCGGAAAGTGCTAACTTTGCTAAACTGTCTGCTAAGGGGGTCTGCATATGGGGGTGCTGTAATTATGATTTTCACAGCCAAACGTTACAATTGCTGATAAAACTTCCTTATATTTGTAAGATAGACCTAATTCTTCAATTCTGCCTCCAACGCTCAGACCTCCCGGATGCTCATGGTCATACGCTCGTAAGTAGCGGGCGTATCACTACCTCCAATCTGCCAGGTATGACCAAACGCTCGAACACCGACAGAATTAAAGCTCCAAGTATCTGTAGTAGGTATACACGCCGGAGGCATACTGGCAGACCCGCTCGAGACACAAGACATCGCAGGGACCGAGCACTCGATCCCAAAGGGACCAGACAACGCGCAAGTCAGAAAAGCCGTCTGTAGGGGAGTCTCGCTATGGCAGGTCACAACAGTCGCGGGCTTGTTGAGTTCCTCGTTCTTTGCACCATAGTATCCACAGAGAAACCAGCCGAGATCATTTACGATCCTACCTTGAGAGTCGATGGAGTATTGGCGAGCGGAGGGATTGTCATCCTCCGTGGCGGGGTCGAATACAGCGACGGCACCGTCGCGGTTGTAAGTTTCGAGACTTCTGCCTGAGACGGCGTTTGAGCCGGAAGCGAACATCGTGAAGGTAGGGATGGCTGCGGATGTGGTTGTCTCAGCGGCGGCGGTGCTGGTGACATCGGTAGTGGTTGGCTCAGCAGTTGTAGTCTCTGTAGTGAAGTCTGCGGTTGTTGAGGCTACAGACGTCTCAACGATGATGGACGAATCTGATGTTTCGGCCGAGAAAGCAGATGTCTCAGTAGAAGAGACAAATGTCTCGGTAGAGGACCCAACTACCGTGGAGGAAGTGGCGCCTGCATCTTCAGTGGTGGATGCAAGAGAAGTGACCAATGAAGTCTCAGTGGAAGCATCTGAAGTGATAGCGGTGGGTAGGGTGGCAGCAGAAGTGGCAGCAGAAGTGGCAGCAGAAGTGGCAGCAGAAGTGGCAGCAGAAGTTGTTGTGGCTGAGATTAATTTTATTTCAGCACTCAATCAATTAACACTGCATCAACAAATACTCACGAGGCTTGCAAGGACTTGCGACAGCAGAGCCAATAGCCAATAGGCCCAACGCCACTTGCAAATGAATGGCAGATCGCATTGTAGCAGATAAAGAGTGACTAAAGTGAATACAAGCGAAAGAATGGGAAAACCAAGATTCGGCGGGTCTTTTGCATCCTTTTATTCGCATGACTTTGGCAATTGGAAAGGGGTATTCAGAACACCATGAGGCTAACAGACGCCATAATCAATAGTGATGTTTTTAGTGCAACACCAGACCCAAGTTGACGGTTCAGCTAAACAAATTCAGCATACAAATCCCCTGGGCGTTGACAATTCGAGTGTTTAATTGGCTGCATTAGTGCCGTCAGTGGCTGCAATTTCCCGGCTTTAGCAGAAAAACGTTGGTAAGGAAAAGCAGAGTCGATTCTGCCCAAGAGAAGGAAAAAGCTCATGTGTTATTTTTGCCGAGTGGCTTAGATCTATCTTGATATTGAACTTGCCTAGCTTGCCGACCAAATGAATGTCAACTTTCTTTTAAATGTTTCTGTAGTGGCAGGTGCCACTCAAGTCTTACTGGTCGATGATGCATTGATTGACTCTTCTGTCAGCTATCAGGGCCAGATTCTGCACGTCAGTACTTGATGAGGCTCAAGCATTGACCTTATCGCCGTCCCAAAAGCTCACTCATTGCACGGGTATATATTGCCTGGCTCTGGCCCCATGTCCGTCCGAGCCGCTTCCATTAATTCCGCTCTACATCTGACCGAGACTTCGCGTCGGCAACCGAGATGCATATCTCATCTCTACTCTTTTCCACCCTTGGATTAGTCTCCATTGCTTCAGCATTCCCAAGCCGAATCTCAAATCCAGAGCGGCTATTTCCCCGCCTTTTATTGCGGAAACTAGATGTAAATGCCGATGAAGACAGGCTGCGATACCAGCCAGCGCTCGACTTTGACAAGGACGGTTGCTATCACACCGCCGCTATCGATAGGAATGGGACAGTAAATAAAGGTCTCTCCAAACATGGCTCTTTTGGAAAGGACTGCCGTGATAAATCCGGCTTGACAATGCAAACGTCTACACAAGCAAGCGCTGCAACAACGGTTGGTGCGCATACCTGTAAGTCCCACCATCTAATGCCCGCGAGTTCAAATTGACCGAATCAAGGTATGATTACTACCTTGAAACGGATAGATCTGGTTTTGTGTTTAGTAGCCACATGCACGATTGGGAGAACGTAGTAGTCTTTGTCAAAAACAACACTATCCAGCCCGTCGCAGCCTCAGCACACAGAAAATACCATGCCTTGGACATACCCCTCCTACAAGACGGCCATCCTCTGATCGTCTATCACAGGAGCTTCTTCACAACACATGCCCTTCGGTGTGCCAGCAATGAAGACGTGAAAGAGGTTGAGAATCATTACGAGAAATGGGTCATGGCAGATCTAAGTGGCTGGGATGGGTTTCCTACCCCAGAGTTCAGAAAAACGTTGTCGAGTTATAAGTTTGGAAAGGCGAGTTTTCATTTGACGGATGGACAGTTTGCGTGGAGTTTGGAAAAGGCAGCGGGGGAGCGTGTTCCTAGATTTGATTGTCTGAATGATGGAGGGGAAGAATATAAGAAGAAAGGTGAAAAAGGAAACAAGGACGTGCGTAAGGAAAAGCAGAAAGAGAAAGTAAAGGACAAGGGCAAGGGGAAATTTCAAATAAAAGAGAAGGGTGTAAAGAATGAGAAGGGGATGGATAAAGCGGAGGAGAACGATTCGAGGAAGAAATTTGATATCAAGAAGCAGAAGGATGAAGACAAATAGATCGTACTAATATGGCTATCTATAGTCAAATACCCTGCATCTCACAATTGATCAACGGAACTCAGGTCATTGCATAAAAGGGACTCGTCCTTAATATCTCCAACATTAAAGGTAACCAAGTAATCTGTATTTGCCACTTCCATCGATCTGACGATTTATAACGAGTCTTGGACGAACAGACCACTTCAAGTCTTGGCTGATCACGATTTCACATTCATCGGTTCTCGCCGAGACCTCCCCCGCATTCCCACGCCACGCCTCATTCGTGGAAACATCCCCCAGCGCAATCTTAACACTAACCTAATCCCCATCAGGTAATCCGATCATCCCATCACGTTAGGCTTATAAGTGACTTTGTGACTTCGCATTACTGTCTCTGGAAACACGTTGAATGAGGGGAAGGTAGTCTTTTGCGTCACGTTCTGCATCAGCTGAGGATCTTATAAAAGCGACGTTTGTTCACATCACAACCCCTCTCTTCTTTCCATCCCTATTGTTGGTACTTGACTTCAACTTCCGCCATGTCAATGAAAGCAGTGCGTTTCCACGGACAGCAAGATGTCCGGCTAGAGGATATACCCATCCCCTCTCTCGACTCAAACTCGGTCCGCATCTCTCCTAAATTCTGCGGAATCTGCGGGACAGACGTGCATGAGTATCTTGGTGGCAATAACCTCATTCCTAAGCCTGGCACCCCGCACGGCATCACCGGAGAAACATCGCCCCTCACTCTAGGTCATGAGTTCAGTGGCATTATTGAAGAAGTGGGGAGTAACGTTACTCGCCTCCAGAAGGGAGATCGCGTTTGCGTTCAGCCGATTATTTACGACAATGAGTGCCGTTCATGCAAGCGCGGTCTTGTCAATTGTTGTGATAAGAATGGATTTATTGGGTTGAGTGGTTGGGGAGGCGGTCTTTGTGAGACTACGGTTGTTCCGCAGGATGCTGTGAAGAAGTTGCCTGATAATGTTTCTCTCGAGGTTGGAGCGCTTGTTGAGCCGCTTGCTGTCGGGTGGCATGCTATCAAGATATCCCCATATCAAGAAGGTGATTCAGCGTTTGTTGTCGGCGGTGGACCAATTGGACTCGCTGTTGTTCAGGCATTGATTGGCAGAGGGTGCAAGAACATTATCCTGAGCGAAGTCAGCTCCAAACGCCGAGAGTTTGCAAAGAAATTTGGCGCTCATCATGTCTTTGACCCCACCAAAGACGACATCGTGGCCGAAGTCAAGAAATTAACAGACGGTTTGGGCGCAGACGTTGGTTTCGACGCAGCTGGCTCACAGCATGCGATCGATGCAGCTTTCGATTGCCTGAAAGCCAGAGCAGTACTCGTCAACATCGCTGTTTGGGAAAAGAGGGCTGAATTGAACATGAATCAGATCGTGTTCCGTGAACGATCATACGTTGGATGGTAAGTCCTCTCTGTCATCATTGAAGCAATTCTAACTTTGATTAGCGCCACGTATGCGCTTGGCGATTTTGAAGAGGTCATTGAGGCGTTATCGAATGGCAAGATTACGCCTCAAGGGATGATTACAAAGGTTATTAAGATGGATAAGGTTGTTGAGGAGGGGTTCCAGACGCTTATCAATGATAAGGACAATCATGTTAAGATTTTGGTTGATGTTAGTGCTGGTGTATAATGAACGGAGATGGGCCATTATTCAAATATGTAGATTAGTTGGTGAGGAGTTGGGTATGAATCTTGATTTGCATCTTTGTCCTAGCCCCAGCTGGGTCCGTTCATCATTCCGCCGAACAGGTCTATCCCGAGATCTCCGAGCATCCAATCCATATACCCGCCCGGACTCGCCATATCAGGTATACCATATAAATCTGGAGTTTCCTGCTGTAATTCAGCACTTCCGGCCTGCATGGGTGTCGCATCAGGCATAGCCATTCTTCTAGCAAGATGAAAAACCGGGTCCAGCTGCTGCATCTCGCGTACATAACGAGCCTTAACCATGAGTCTCTGAATCGGCCTCCATAGGTTCCCTCTCTTACCCCTCTCGTTCATATTCCATCGATTATGAACCGTGTTGATAAAATCCCATGCTCGATCACAATCCACGGACGCTGGACGAGAACAGATTTCGGAGAGTACAAAGATGACTGCGTGCCACTGGATATGGGCCTTAGAGTGCCACGTCCACTTTGAGATACTGCTGTTTGTCATGATAAAACTTGAAAGGTCAAGGACTTCCATCGAGGTGGAAAACAGTCGGTCTCGAATGATTGTCGAGGTGTATGCTTCCTTTTGCTTCCTTGGGAAGTCAACAATTAGCCCTGTGCGGGCAACGATGAGTCGGGCGACTTTCGTTGTGAACAGCATGAACGGCACAGATTCATCACAGTAACGTAGATAGCGTTCCTCTAATCGGCTTTTGAGTTCTTGAACAATTAGTTCACCATCACCTCGTGCTGTCGAGCTTGGAATCGGCGATGCATATCCAACATTCCATCCAGCTCTCATCATCTCGCAACGGATAAGACAGAAAGTCATCTGAGTATATCCTTCATGCTCTTTGGGAGCTTCTGTCATATGAGGGGTGATGTCGCTATCGTTGATGTTGAGGGGAAGTTTTGTGTCAAACATGTCGCCTCGTACTATAGGTTCGTAACCGTGAAACTCTGAGGACCTCATGTCTAGTAGACAAATATGCCACCAGAGCCGTCGCCTGAGTTCGATATCGAATGGTTTGAGACCAAAGGTTGTTCCGTCACGATGCAGACCCATAGCCTGGGCGATGTGAAAAATCAGCGACGTCAAAGACCATGTCGTTCTAGAATCATCTTCGTTCCGTAGGCCTGATAGGAACAAGACAGCGGCTTGGAGAAGAACGAGGCTCTGCGTGTTCAACAGGTTTGCGCGGGCCATAGCTTGCTCGACAGCAAAGCGGAACTTGTTTAGCGACGTAGAACGCGACTCCCCGAGGACGCTAAAGCACTGGCCTTCATCCATGCTGATGATAGACGAGTAGTAGATGGCAAAAAGCAAGGCTTCTGACTCTCTATCCAAGGTATCGGATGAGACAATGGAGTCCCAAAACCACTGTTCTGTGGTGGGCATATGGAAAATGTGCACCAGTGGAAGGACATTCTCGATGAATACGTTCAAGAGAGTGACCGATAGGTGCATAGGTGGGTGATAGGGAAGAAGAGAATTACAGAGGGACCGATATCCAAGAACTGAAGCACTTGTTCCGAGAGGTGAGGCCGCTTCTGGCATGAGCCCAGATGCATCAAGAGGATTATCTATTTCGTCTTCAGACAGAGGGTCGTGTAGCATGTCACGTAATTCTTCGATCTGGACAAGAATCAAGTTAGGAGCTGTACTAAGCAATGGCACTGGAGTCCTTACTTCGTTTCCTAGGTTGGCCCATAAAATGTTACTGACGTAGTAGCTCTTGCTATCATCTATCATCAGACGACCAAGTTGCTGGTCGATGGAAGCATCGGGAGCGGCGCCGTCTAGTATTTCTTCTCCATCTATACCACTGCCAGATGGAAGAGCATTAGCTGTGGCATCGACCTGACTAGTGAGTTGCTTGATGATGTTTTCCAATTTCTGGAGCCGATCGACAAGACAAGTATCCAGCATTCGGGCAGATCTCTTAGCAGCTCTACCACGACCAGCGGGATATGAGCAGTCGTTATTTGCACGGAGGCAGTTAGAACAGGGCTTTTGACGGTTGCATTTTACTTTCCGCTGGCGGCAAAAAATGCAGCTGCGTAGAGGAAGTGGATCAGACGGAGTCGCTGGAGTTGGTACGGGAGACTCTGAGGTAGGACTCATTTTTGCAGTTGCAGCAATAGATGAAGTCTTCGGAAATATCGAAGGTGACTTTTCTGAGAATGGAGAGGCCATGAATGGCTCCTGGATTGTTGAAAGAATTAGGATGTAAAGGCTGAGACGATGAACCAACATGCCATTGCCTGTATCAGCGGCCCGGTTGTCGATCTTATCTTAGTGGCTCGCTAACGGCGATAGCACGGACCAGGGCGGAGACGGGTAAGCTTATGCGTCTCCGACTTACACTGACATTTGAAAATCGGTCCAATCAGTGAGCAAAGGTACCTTTTCCAGCTTTCGGTCTTCCAGAGCGATCCCGACGTGATCGGACTCGGCATGGAAATATCTATCGATGCGCTTGAATGAGGTCCGTTATTTGGTTCATAGTCAGTATATAGACCTCAGATGTCGACTCGGCGCCGGCCGCCGCATAAGCAACAGATTGCCAATGCATTAATTGGTCAATAAATAAGAGGCTTAAATAAAAGACCAGATGAGAACAGTCTTTCCCAAATACTTTCGTGTCTATCTCGCGCAAGATCAATCATGAACATGAGCGACCAGGTTACAATAACACCCGAAATGGCCTCAGACCAAAAACCTACGATTGATTATCAATACCCAGACCATCTCGTAACCTTCGACGGTCCAGATGATCCTTACAATCCAATGAACTGGCCCTTCCGCAAGAAGTTCATCATCACCATCTCTTATGGTCTCACGACTTGCTGGATCGCTTTGGCCTCTGCCATTTTCGCTGCTGCCATTGAACCTGTTTCTGTCGAGTTCAACGTCAACACTGAGACATCTGCTGCAGCGACGAGTTTGCTTGTTTTTGGATTTGGTCTTGGACCTTTGGTCTGGGGGCCGCTGAGTGAGCTATACGGTCGGAAGTGGCTTATTCTCATCGTGAGTTGACATTCCTCCATGCAGGAGACGACTGACCAAAACAGCCGTACTTCATCGCTGCCGTATTCTCCTTCGGTACAGCCACGGCAAAAGATATCCAAACCATCCTCATCACCCGTTTCTTCTCGGGGCTCTTCGGTAGCGCGCCTGTTACGATTGTCGGAGGCGTTATGGCAGATATATGGGCCCCTCACCAACTTGGTAACGCGATTGTCGCTTACGGAGTTACTATCGTTGGAGGTCCGACATTGGCTCCTATCATTGGCGGAGCGCTGTGCTCGAGCCGTCTAGGCTGGAGGTGGACTGAGTATCTTACTGGTATCGTGATGATGGCCCAGCTTGCTGTCGATCTTTTGGTGATTGATGAGAGCTATGCACCCATTTTGTTGGCGAGGAAAGCTCATAAGCTGAGACTGCATACGCAGGACTGGGCGTTGCATGCTAAAGTAGGTTTGCCACTGCATTAAGGACTTACAGGCTGACCGTATAACAGCATGAGGAATGGGACGTGTCCTTTAAAGAGCTATACCAGAAGTATTTCATCCGTCCTTTCCAAATGATGGCAACACCAATCTGTTTTCTCATGTCACTTTACGCTTCATTCGTCTATGGTAAGCCTCATTGCAAGCCCCGTATCTCTTGCTCATCAAACCCAGGAATTCTCTACGCGAACCTCGAAAGCTTTTCCATCGAGTACCGGGAAGTGCGCCAATGGGGACCAGTAGTTAGCACCCTGCCTTTCATCGCTCTCTTGCTCGGCATCCTTTGCGCAGGAGCCGTCAATGTTTATAACAACAAATACTACCGCAGGAAGCTTATGCAGAATGGATATAGATCTGTGCCAGAAGCTAGATTGCCTCCGATGATGCTCGGTGGTATCGTCTTCACAGCCGGACAGTTCCTCTTTGCATGTAAGTAGCATTAACTGAAACCGCCGATGCGACCTTGGGACTGACGATATTAGGGACCTCATCTCCCAGTATCAACTATTGGCCATCAATCATCGGTATTGCTTTGACAGGCCTTGGCTTCACAACTATTTTCCAATCAGCACTAGTCTATCTCATCGACACGTTCACCCGTTACAGCGCAAGTGCAGTTGCAGCTAATACCTTTATGCGATCCATGTTCTCCGGCGCGTTTCCTTTGTTCATCATCCCTATGTACCATAAACTTGGAGTGGACTGGGGAACAACCGTCTTTGGTTGTATTGCTGCGGCGTTGATCCCTGTTCCGTATCTGTTCTTTGTTTGGGGAAAGAGGATCAGAGGTAGGGGCAAATGGAGCAAGGACAGCGTGTAGCTGCAGCACGTTTATCTTTCTCTCTGAGAGCGAGCTTGTATACGAGCTTATAAAACCCAGCTACTGTGTTTTCATAGCAGTGTGGCGCATCAACTGGGAGATTAGAGGGTCTAACCGAGAGGCCTTCATGTATCACTTTGGGATATTCAACAGTCAGCACTAATTTTGACAAGAAACCTTTTAATTGCATCTTCCTTTATCATCTCTTTCGGACCTTAAGTCTAGTTTAATGTTCTTACAAACAAGGTGAGATTCAACGACGGACCCAGGCTTCGGAGAATGGAATTCGTACCATGAAGTGGAATCTCGGTCTCCATAATGCAATGTCTAACCCAGTTACTTCAGGCTTGGTCGACAAAGCCAACCCTGTTCCGCCTTTAGATACCTACCACATGGCCCCTGAGTTTGAATCATTGTTAGATGAGCTTCACAATTCGGGGATGATCGAAAAGAACAAGCAGCTTTATCATCAGCACCGCCGCACAGCCAAAGCAGAAAAGAGACAACTAAATCATGATGGCTTACCATTTTAGACGACAATAGAATCCCGATATAGCTGGAATCATTCCTGACCTCGATCCCAAGTTGCGCGCTGGCAGAATCAAGGCTAATCCGCATCCCTACCTCTCAATCGAGCACTCCATTCTCACAGATCTTATTCATGACGCTAAACGTGGTATCAGGAATGTTGCCTGCACTCTCTACCTCCGCCGAGAATGTAAGTCACGGTTGTTTATAACTTCAACGAGCTTGAAGCTGACATGTTTCACGGGTGGCGATGGCTGCGTTCTCTCCAGCCGGGAGATGTTCTTGCCGCGGACATAGAGGTCCTTTGCATACGTAACCAAATGATCTGTGATATGATTGACAACAGAGAAGATCCTATCTTTGAGTATCGCCTTGCACCATGGCCCTCTATTGTCTTTGAGCGTCTGAAGCCTGATTTTAGAGAAATTGAGAGGGCTGGTTTCCGCATCTTGGCGTGGCGATTGTGCAAGGTAGAGGGAGTTGTGCCTTTGTGGCTGAATCGACACGGATTCTGGATTTCTGGCGTATTAGTCCTTAAAGGACGATAAAGGTGCATTGTTTCCTTTGATCTAAAGGCTCTATTCCTCGACTTAGGTTAAGATTTGGCGGATAACCAACAGTTCCGGATTTTTATTGGCCTTCCTTCTGTAAGCCGCTTTCTTACCATAGGTAGGCTGGTCATGCGTCTTGGGCAAATAGACATTACATGGAAAATTTACATGTATTGTCATTCGTTATTAAACCCTGTTCGTTCTTCATCTTTTGCTCATCACGAGATTCACCTAGTGATAGATAACGCTGAACTGATTTAAAGAACTTGAAATGTCTCGTTGAGACGTCATAAGCTTTAACTATCAGTCAGTCAATTCATGCTAGCATGTATATGTACCACAGTAATACCCTATTGACACTGGTCGTCAAACAGAAGGCAAAAGGTCACTCGTAACTATTCATCCAAGACTCCGCTCCAAGCTAACGCGGCAATAACTCCATGGGCCTGGTGGAGCCCAACTAATGAGCCTTCCGGACTTCGGACATCGTCAAAGTCCGGATACGAAATGCCATGCGAAGAAAAGAAAACTCTTCTTGCCGCGCGCGTTAAAATAACAGGTACAAACTGACCTGACAGCTGAAGATTAGTTTGTATGTGGAGTTTTCCATCTCATTCACTCTTTATATATATTCTGGCCGCACAACTACAACAACCGGTCCCCCGATACTATAAACACAACCACTGAGAAAACAGCACCAGAGTCTGCCAATTTCTTTTTCAGTCTTTAGTTCCCTACTTATATCCCTTTCAACGCATTCTACGTATACCATGACTTCGCCAAATACATCAACACAACCCTCAAAAATGGGCGACACGATCCACTGCGACGACCTTAAATGGCTCCCCCTCGCCCCAAGAATCTGGATCAAACTCATTAAACTCACACCTGAAACCGGCTCTTATACAGTCATGATCAGAGCCGAGGCTGGAGGTGTTCTTCCTCGCCACCGACACGTCAAGAGCGCCGAGATCTACATCTTGAAGGGAAGCGGGGATCATCCCCAGGCTGGACACTTTGAGAAGGGAGATTACGTTTCGGAACATGAAGGTGCGCGACATGATCCGCTTGTTTTCGAGGTGGAAACGGAGATGTTGATGATCAGTGAGGGAGCGTCGGTGTTTGTGGATGATGATGGAAATGATCTTTATGCGATGGATATTCCGATGCTTCAGAACCTTGCGGCTTCTGTGGCATGATCTTTTATAGACCTTAATGAAGACCTCTGCTTTGGCTAAAACATATGTTAATACTGCCATTTCCAACTATCGTCCAGTCCCTTTACAGAATGTATCTTGAGTACACATGTAAATACCCTTGTTCCTCTCTCACGGAATGAGAAAGACTCTTAGCTCAATTGCAGGGCTCTTTCTGGGTCCGCTCGGATCATAGGACTGGTTTTGAGAATAGGTGGAGGGAAATAATGGCCAATCAAGACTGGGCTAGGCCTTTTCGATTTCGGACACATTTCCTCACCATCAATTCAGCAGCCCTTGTAGACCTCTTCCCGTACAACGCCATACACAGTAGTTTCTATCACAGCTTATTAGGCAGACCAACTTGCATCATTCTGACATTGCTGTAACATTGAAATATCAGCTATACCTTAAATGGGAGGAAATGTCTTTCAGCTGGGTGGGTCAGTGTGTAGATGCCCTGTCACAACCTGGCCTTTTCTCCTAATCCAGAGCCAACATGCATATTTGAGAACCAACATGCAGAACTTGAAACCAAAAGAGATAAGTGCAAGCAGGCCACTGAAATTACAGAGAAGGCACTGCCCCCCATTAACTTTTTATTATCCCTTTTCTTCTTGTCTCTTGGCAACTTTGCTTATATGTCAATTGGTGCTTCAACAAGATGTTGTTTGACGCTGTACTACTCTGTCTTTTTCTAGCGACTAGGTCATTCCTAGTCTTCGGGAGCGCCTCTGTTGTTCGTGCCGGTAACACGCCTGATTACTATGGGTACAACACACCGGGCCTCGTTCGAAGAGCACCCGCCCGTCCGGGCCGACAGCCAAAAGACACGAAGCAGAAAAACAGCACATCTTTAGACACAAGCTGGGTTAATGCTATCCTCTTCGCCTACACGGGGTACGTCAATTACCATCAGTCACTGAACTCTTAGCATCAGACCCTAACTGTGTTGATCTGTTTGCAGTGAGCAGGAGTTGGGTTCCAAGCAAGGAAACTCTTCAGTTTCAGCCAGCATTGAAATTACTTGCACGACATGCTACATCAAAGGAACCGCTACTACAAAGTTCATACATGACCGCGAATTCAACGTCAGCCGCGCTTTTAGCAATTTTACCAGCCAAGTCAGACGCGAGATCGGTAGCCTGGCAGACGAAACGGCCGATTACATAGAAAAATACATCGATACGGTGGCAGATAATCTGGAAGACGGATTTGACATGGACGATTTCGACCTACCGCCATTGGACTATAACTTGAATATTGACATACCCGAGATCCCGGAGTTCCGACTTCAGTTCCAATTCGATGGCTTGGAAGTATACATGTTGATCGACACAGTCCTCTCGGCTGGTGCCACCTATATTCTGAACTTGTACACTTCTACTACACCCGCAGGCTTCGCCGTTCGAGACAATCTAGAGGTCGGTGTTATCTTTGCTATTGACCTCATCCTATCTGTAGAAGGAGAGATCAACATTAGTAGCGGGTTTCATCTCAGACTGGATGATGGTGTTTTGTTTGACATTGCCATCTTCTCCAAAGAGATTTCAAATCTGAGAATGCAAGTCATGTTTCTGTGATGTTGTCTTGATATGAACTAACAGAAGCTCAATAGAAATGGTGGCGACTTCGAATTCCTGCCAGTCACTCTCGAGAGTGCCGGTGTTGTGTTCAAAGCTGTTCTCCGTGTTGGTGTAAAAGCAGGCTTTGAAATAGCATCACCTGAAGTGTCTATCGCCGGGAAGACACTCGTTCATGTTGGCGGAGGTGTTGAAGTAGGAGTATTTGCCAACATTGCCGAGTTAATAACCAACGTCACCCTTTCCACGGATGAAGACAACGACTGCAGCCTTCGCGTTGAGGAAGTCTATCAACTGGCTGTTGGCGCAGCTGCTGGGGCTTCGGTTGCTATTGGCGATACAACATGGGGGCCAATGCCCGAAACTGAGATTCCTGTCTTCTACACTACACTGGGACATGCTTGTGCCAGCCAACGAAGCAGCGATGCTTCGTTATCCATAACGACATCCCCGGCACTGAATGTGAGAGGGAAGAACGATGATGAGGTTGAAATGGAGACAACAACAATCTCCACCAAAGCCACATTCGTTGTTGTAGCGTGTCAATCAGAAGGATTAGTCAATTGTCCGATGTCGCTCCAGACAACGTCGAAGTTCACCACTACACGGACACACGTTACTCTTGTTCCAACCGACAGCGAGGCGGAGTTCCCCGAGTCCCTTAGCCATACTGTTACGAGCTTGATTCCGTTCGGAAAGGGCGCAAACAAATTGGTAGCAATGTCAGGAGCCCCGTCTTCTTATGTTCCGCCAACCACGACACCTTCGACTGAAAAAAACGGCAAGGATGGTGATTCAAATGGCACATCGAATGAGAAGTCTGGCGGAGTTTCCAAAAGTGTCATTATTGGTGTCAGCGTCGGCCTTGGAGTGCCTTTTCTGCTGGGAGTGATCGCTGTGATTTTGTAAGTGAATATTTTGCATTTTCTTTCAAGAGTAACCTTCAGGTTGCATAGGTAATTATCTTTTCTTGATAGGTCTCAGTTATTGACGACATCTTGATTGTTAGGCTTTTGAGAAAGAAGAGACTCTCTCTCTCTGGAATATCGACGGCTCCCGTTGACACCGTCGAGTCGACCCCGTCGTCTTCAAAGACTCACGGCATTTTAGTACATGAACAAAGAGATCCATGATTGATCGTCATAGAGTAGATCTACTCAGCTCAGCCGATCTTTCTGGGGAGGTCTGACATTAGGCTTCGAAGCAATGCGGATTAAGTTGAGGCATCGCCAAGAATGTGAAACGAGGGAACACAACGAAAGCCGCCTATGTACGTGACACCAATAACGAAAATACTGGTCTGTAGAGATTGAATTCAGCGTACTGCTATCTCCTCTTCCTTCGCCAATAACAAAATGAGTATATGATAGACATCTCGAACTCGAAGGAAACATGATCCTGTGCTATTGAACCAATTGTGATTTGACCATTCGGCGTTATTTTGAAAGATACGGTTGCCCTTCATCGCATCATTTAAGAGCAACTTGTAAGGGTGGAGTGACTTGTATCCTCAGGAACCGTCTTTTATCGCCCAATCATCAATTTTTTGCTTCAGAATGTATAAGCTATGTAACTCAGTCAACCACAATACTAAACGTCGTCGTTCTCGCGAACTTCGTGCAGGCTCGAAAGACCAGCTCACAAGCCCCGTTTAATCCACTCCCCGTCAGGCAGTGAACAAGCTTCGGGAGAATTTTTAGAGGCCAGAGAATACAGACAAGGGCCCTTGGTTGTGTCCCAACCCCAGTTCAGAAGGGATTCCACGCCATCATCAGCTGCTCTCGAATCAAGGTTCTTTTGTCGCATTACTTAAGGTGTCTTAGCTTGTATGCAAGGGACTTCTTCTTCATAAGCCTTGTAGGAGCGGCTAAGGCACATCGGATATACGGATATAGATGGATTGCTCTGAGTGTCGGATACGCCCTCCGCCCGGTGTTTTACCAATCTCCGACGACGTCCGGTCTCCAGTTGAATTACGAAAAATAACTTGTATCATTGGATACACTAGACAGTCAAAGTCCGCAGCAATGTCTGCATCGAAATTCGGCTAAGCGGCTCCAAATAGCGTGCTGTGCACTACATAAATCAGATCATAAAAGGAAGTTCCCAAGAAAGAAATAAAGGTATAGGGATCAGTATAATTCTTTCTCATTGGATCCAGATTATTTCAACTAGAAGTCCTTACAGTATAACTCTTCTCTTATCTCGAAACATGGCGCACGTTGTTGCTGTGGCTGGTGGTCAAGGAGATGTTGGCAGAACGATGGTTGAGGTTCTCAGCCAGAGTCAACAAAACCGGGTTTTGGTTTTATCACGCAAGGTAGGAGACAATGGCTCTCTCTAAACCCTTTAGCTAATACCGTTAAGAAGCTCGACGATGAGTCCACGGCTTACGTGGACTACACCGATGTCTCTCATATTCGCGATGTGCTCGAGAAATACAACGTGGAAGTCGTTATCTCGTGTCTGAACGTGATCAGCCCGGAAGCCAGTCAGGCAGAGGTCAATTTGGCTCGAGCTTGTGACTCTTCTAGTGTAACCCGAAGATTCATAGCTAGCCAATGGTCCATTAAAACCCCTCAAGGGTAAGACACTCACTCATCTCTCCGTTCGCTCGAGCTTAACACTTTGACTAGATCGCCTCTACCCGACTTTGCAGCTGCCACTCTTGCCGTGCTTTCGCAAACGAAACTTGAGTACACCGTCGTCTCCAATGGGCATTTCTCTGACTACTATGGATATCCCAAAGTCAAGACCTATCTCAAGCATGCTGACTTTCTGGTCGACATAGCCAACAAGGCAGCTGCTATCCCAGGCTCTGGCGAGGATAAAATCGCTTTTACGTATAGCATAGATGTTGCGCGTTTCGTGGATGCTTTGATAAACACGGACGAGAAATGGCCAAAACATAGTGTTGTCATCGGTGAGAAGATCACGGCGAACGAGATTGTTGCCGTTGCTGAAGATGCAAGAGGTGAGTCAAAGGGTATCCATTATAGTGTTTCAGCTAATTTAGCGTTACGTAGGGGAACGATTCTCCGTGGTTCATGACGATGTAAACAAGTTGAAGTGTCTACAGGTCACTGAACTTCCATCCCATGTAGAGGCATACACGTTCTTTCCTAAGCCTATGTTGCAGACCTTGTTTGCTGCTATAGGCTTGTGGATCATTGAAGGTCATTTTGACTTGCCCTATGAAGGATCACTCAACCAGATGTTTCCACATATTGAGTTGACATCTGTGAAGGAACTAATCCGTCAGGCGTGGAAGGCTTAAGAGGCTTGCTCTCAGATGTATCGACTACAGAAGCTAGAGAAGGCCTGGTCGAGGGCTTGGAACAGCTAATTGTATGTAAGTGGCGGTCCTGTGTGACAAGGAGAGGGCTGGCACTTTTTCCGGTCATCTCCTGATATTGCTGAGCTGAATTCCATCAGGTAGAAACTGTGCCCACTTTCCTGGCCGGATTATATATCTCCCAAGTTATTACAACATGTGTAAGACGCGGATATTAGGTTTATCGGGGAACTAAAAATGAGCTATATTTGTTTGGGCAACTGTAGGATATCTTTTTTTAACAATGAACTCTTTCTCATCAGAGAATTATGTAACACCTCGCTTTCCTCCGTTGTCAATCAGGAACTGAATGGCTTTCTCGTAACCTGTTTCCACTGCATCATCAAGCGGCGTTCTTGACTTATTATCGAGAGCATTAATATCCGCTCCTTTTCTTATTAGTATGGCGAGGGCCTCCATTCCATCCTCTAACAGCAGATATAAACGCGAAGCTACAACGTGCAATGGCGTCTGGCCTAGGTGATTGCGAGCATTGAAGTCCAGACCAGGCTGGTCGGCGAACGTTGACAGAGTCTTCGCGGGCCTATATCTTGTCACAAGATGTAAAGGCGTGTTGCCATCATTGCCAATGGCATTGATGTCGGTTCCATGGCTAGTTACCAGCTGAATTAAATCGCCGGTGGAAGGGGTGACTGGCCCCCAGTGTGCAAGGATGTGAAGGCACGTTTCGCCATCTTTGTTGCGACTATCGGCCCTTGCTCCATTCTCCAGAAGGAATCGAACAATCTCGAATATTTCTTGTCTCCGCCCCATTGCTTTGTGCAGACAATTCTCATCCTCTCCGTCTTGAGCTGTTACATCCGCTCCTCGTCTAATTAAGAACTCGATTTCATCGACAGAGGCACCCATCGCGGCTCTCAATAGAGGTGTCTCGCCCCATTGATTTCTAATATCTATCTTTGCCCCGTAGCTGAGAAGTGCTTCCATTGTTGCCCTTGATCCTTCTATTTCTGCAGCACAATGAAGAGGTGTCTGTTTCCAACGGTCTTTTGCATCAACATCTGCCCCTCTCTTCAAAAGGAGCTTCGTCATCTTCTCATAGCCTTTTTCAACAGCTATACTTAGTATACGCGCGTCTTTAACGCCACATGTATTAGGATCTGCCCCCGCGTCGAGCAGGAGCTCAACTACTTTCGCGTGGCCGTTGCTCAATGCAAGCCAAATGGCACATTCTTTCTTATATTTCTGGTGAATGTCCGCACCATGGTTAACCAGCCATCTGGCTATGTCGGAGTGGCCATTTTTCGACGCAAGCATCAGCGGTGAGTACTCCGATCCTCTGGCATCTATGGGATGAGCGTCCCTCTGAACCAGAACCCTTGCGACTCCGAAGTGGCCATTCTCGCATGCCCAAGAAAGTGCGGTTCGGGAGGAGCCGCCAGCATCTATGTTGGGCAATAGCCCTTGTGTTATATCCATCCCTTCATAAAGCGCGGAGGGTAAACGCAGAAGAGCAAGGACGCTAGCTTTGTCCTCTCTAGCCATGGCAGCTATGAGCGGATATACATATCTGTCTGTAGCCGAAGGCATGTTCAAAGTGATATCGCTCTCTAGACATGTCCGTATGAGTGACGAATGCCCTCTGTCCGCAAGTAGATATAGCAACCCAGCAGTTGGGCTGTATTTGCGGATCCTAAACTTCTCAAACGCGTTGACGACCCCTTTCCAATCAAAAGTCCGAAAGTTCTCCAAAAATGTTTGTTGGTCAGCAGTACTTGCTGCAAAGTCAGAGTGATGTAGAACGAACTGGCTAGCATATTGAAGGAAGGGGTATGCCATAGCCCCCGTTGCAACCCTATGCTTGAAACCAGCATCATCATAGTTTGCGAATTCAAGCTGTTCCTTCTCAACAACAAATTCGAAGTAGGAATAGCAGCATGTTTTCAATCTGTCATGGCCTACACTCTCCCAGTCTGGGCCAAGTTCTGGCCATAGCTCGTGAAGACCCTTATCCTTGATGAGGAAGTCGCGAACAGACTCGTGTATGAATTGAACTCTCGGCTGCTTGACTTTTGTGATCTCGGCCAAACCCTTAGATGAACTGATAACGCAACGGGCAAAGCAGTCTTCAGAGTCCTCCATGTCTACCTCGGGTATGTCAAGATCTACTAGTCCTTCCAAATATAGACCTGACCAGATCGCGTGATAGTATTCGTCTGGCTTTAACGGTCGTTCGCTGAGTAAAATCCAAAGAAGAGACAATTGGAGTTCCTCCATATTGCTGTTGTCTCTTTTCAGCAGGTCCTTGAACAGGTCACTCAATCCACTGGGCACCTGTTCAAGTCGTTTCCTCATAGCCAGGCGCCCTCGGCAATTCTCTTTGTTCATTATGTCCACCACAAGGACAACCCAGAAGAAAACCCCCGCTGCTTTCTCAAGCATTTTCCCTTGGAGCTCTGCCAGAAGTGTTCTGTCTTTGATTCGAAGATTAGACTTGATATAGCTCTCCAGGTCGCTGCCATGTCCAATTTCTTCCTCGAGAATGATTCGAATGCCGAATTTTATATCAATGTAGGGGTAATGGCGACTGGAGAAACAGATACGAAGATTGATATTGTCTTCTGTGCATTGCTCGGCCAACTCTTCAAAATATTCGACTAGGTCCATGACTTGCTGCTCGTCGCATTCGTCAAGGGCATCTATGAAACATTTGAACGACCTTTGGCCGAGCTTACTAACTGCGGCACGGAGGAGGTTTTTCAGGACATTCAAAGGTGGGCAACCACTCTGATTTCGGGGCAGAAGCTCTGGATCATCTAAGACGCATTCAAGGTCTGGAAATCCATGGAATAGTTGCAAAAGCAACGATCTGTACATCCCCGAGACAGTCTTTTCCAGCAACTCTCCACGGGCGTTGAAGAAGAATGAGGCAGTGAGGCTCTGATGCTTCCGGTCCTTTTTCCTCGACTCCAGGTAGATGAACTTCATGATAGTGGACTTTCCAGCTCCAGGTTTTCCTCTGATCCATAGGAAACCGTGATGCTGTGATATCTTCTGCCGGTCTATCCATGAAAGGTAGTCAGGGTGCTTGAGGAACCAACAGCAAGTCTTTGAGTGTGCAGCTTTGATAATCAGCTTTCGAGCATCAATTTGTTCGAAGTCTAAGGAGTTCAGTATCTCCTGGTGGTGCTTGGATGCCACAAAAGACTCATCTATAAGCTATTAGCCTTGTAGGCCTAGAAGAAAAAGACCAAAAAGTACTTACTTTATCCTTAAGTGTATCCAACATATAATTCTTACGAATCCCCTCTCCAAACCTCCAAGAACTCATATGCATAAGCTGCTGCAGTCGCGGCAGCATACCGCTGCCACTCTTTTGCTTTATGAGAGTCCGAATAGTCGCAGATACCACGAATAGGCAGGCAAGGCATGATATCCATCAAACCAGCAGCTTCCATCTCGAAGCAAAGCACATCTAGGTCTCGGGCGATCTCATCGCGAATAGTCGAGTCTTTCATGACTGTGTTGGCGGAGCCAAT
Source organism: Fusarium acutatum (assembly GCA_012932015.1). Classification (NCBI taxonomy): domain Eukaryota; kingdom Fungi; phylum Ascomycota; class Sordariomycetes; order Hypocreales; family Nectriaceae; genus Fusarium; species Fusarium acutatum. The sequence continues at coordinate 103,970 of JAADJF010000215.1, read as the reverse complement.
GCCGCCATAATAAATGGTCGGGTCGGTGGAAAGTCGCATTTTTCTCGTCTCCAGCTTGGACGAGTCACACTTCTCACAAGGCAAGTCAGGATCGCTATGGTGATATGATGCAAGAAACAGGCGATCTGGCTCGCTTGGTCGAGAATAAGCGGCGTAGCCCCCCATCTTCTCCCGTAATATCGAAGGGACTCGGCTACCAGTGAGCTCGTGTCGAGATCTCAGATTTGAAATGACTGTTCGGATGGTAGAGTCGGGTATCTTTGGAACTGCTGTCCGTTTAAATCCGTCGCTGAGTGTTTTACCCATGTCATACTGCATGACCCTAACACCCACCACAATATCTCCGAGTCTTATATCAGCTTTGAGCGGCACTCCGCCACCAATGCCTACCATCAATCCGATTTCGATGTTAGGGAACGTTCTTCTCATGTTACTCAGCACACTCGCGGCATTATTTGTACCGTATTGATCTATCGGCAGGCAAGCTATCACCACTTGATGGTTCTTCATACTTCCCAGAACATAAGAATTCGTGTCGTTAGCTTGCCGTGGACAGTCCGCGTGCTCCTCGTCGAGCATCGCCCGGGCTGCAGCCATCTCGATAGGCAATGCGCAAATCCAGGCGACTGTATAACGGTCGCGCATAAATTCATCCTCAATCTGCTGGAAGCCAGTTTTCCGTCGTTTTGCATGGTAAGGCAGCGCTCCAACGTCGCCGTGAGACAACCGCCGCCGCTCCATTTCGTCGCGAGTCACTCCAGCTGGGGTTGGCTGAGGTTGGCTCTATGGCTTTTCGTGACTGATGAGGCTTTCGACGAGGGTTGCACGTGTTCGTTGAAGTAGAGATGATTGCCTTTCACCGATGCAAGATGATGCTGAGGGGAAATTTCAAATTAGGCTGTGCGAACCAACGTGCATCAGCTCCCATTCAGCCTCGCCAAGGACTTGATGATATGATCCCTGCTCACGTCACGTGCGCTCCCCAGGTCTGTGATAACACAAAGTACAAACAGCTTCATATTAAGAGAATGAGGAGTGGTCTGGTTATCAAGTAGAGACCTCACTTACCATGTCGCTACAGTTTTATTACTATTGGTACCCTATTAGTCAATTTTATTGTCAATTAGGTATGCTGGCAAAGTCCTGGTGCCGAAGCGTTGATGGTATGAACTAGTCTTCCTGTTAGGCCACAAATTACACCAGCGCTGCATCTCGTGCCTGTCCCATAACCATTTTCCAATGCTGCAGCGACAATTCTAGTAACTCGTTGATACAACTCTGATTTAAGGTTAACATTCATACCTTGTGGTTATTTTATTGATGTCAGTTATGTCCATATGTCCTGTCTCACTTAAGTGAACCTTGCCTGGAATGCTAGAAAATGAGGGGCTCAACGGCTATCCCAGTAGAGTTTGAGTGCTTACTGTCTGTACTCATACGATGTTTCCTTTCACACGACTCAGAGTTTAAATTATACGTCTTATGCCAATTACCTCTAGCTTCATACACAAATAAGCGAGGACTCGGGTCCAGACTTCACAGGATGATTTTTCGCCCCAACACCTCAACTGCTACTGGTTAGAAATCAGTACTCTGTCTCAGCCATCATTCCTCACGAAGCCTGATATGCCATATGTATCCGTAATCTCCACAGAGTTATACCGGTCGGCTAAGGCAGCGCAATTTAGGCCCTGATCAGTGAGTGGACTTTCAAAGATACATCTGACGGGTCGTCAGATTTATTTGCATGACTTGTTTACCCCGGGCTGATCCTGATGTTTCTAACCAATTGGGATCTTCCGGTCGGTGTAAAAATAAGTTTATTCCATCGATCTGGGCCTTAAGAACCAGTTTCCCACCCAGTTTCTTGACCACAGCGACATTGTCGAACCTGCCATCTGCTAATTGAGATTTTCTGTCTCCTCACCATGCGTCTTCCATCTCTGCTTGCCACAGCTCTTCTTGCTGCTGTACCAGGCTCTTGTGCACCCGCTCACGATTGTGGCTGCAATACTCCTCTCGTTCGCAAAGAATGGTAGGTGACACCGTTGCCGAGAGAAACATCGAAACATTTGACAAATTTCCTTCCAGGTTGCTAACAAGTCTGGCTTTGTCTGTAGGAGAACGCTAAGCACCAAAGAGAAGCATGAGTATGTCGACGCCGTCAAGTGCCTGGCGACCAAGCCCTCACAGACTGGAAGCATCTACGCCGGTGCCAAATCCCGCTATGACGACTTCCAAGTCAGCCATATCGTGAATACCGACTTTATACACTACGTTGTGAGTTGTCGCCGTGTTTGCATCTTTTTGAGATATATCTACTGACTGAGATCTGCAGGGGTTCTTCCAAGCGTAATATTACCGCCATGCCATCGGGATGTCAGGAGCTGATTTGAGAACCAGGTGGCATCGAATGTTCATTGCCCAATATGAGAAGGACCTTCGAAATCTATGTTGTTATAGTGGAGCTCAGCCTTACTGGGGTATATATGCCCTTTTCTGAGAAAGGCTTCCATGTTCTAACCACTGGATTCTAGACTGGACACTTGACTCGAGTTCCATTGAAGATTTCGGAAATTCTCCCATTTTCGACGCAAGGACCGGCTTCGGAGGCAATGGTGTTTTCATCGACATCAGTAGCTGGACAAACGTGACTAGACAAGTCTCTGGAAGGACAGGAGGCGGTATGTTATGATATTGTTTTCAGGATTGGGAAGAGCTAATATCAGGATAGGCTGCGTCACCAATGGCCCTTTTTCCAAGGGGGAATTCGAGGTTCATGCAGGTCCAGGTATGACGGTCTGAGCGCCTTCAAAGTAATCGACTAACTTGGCAAGACAATTCAACTGCTTACAACCCGCGTTGCCTGGCCCGCGACATCTCTGCACAATACGGCATCTCAAAACTCAACCAAACCGTAGTTGACTGGACTCTTCAGGCCAAAGACTTCTTCGAATTCGACCAGCGCGTCCAAGGTGGTGTCAGTGCCGAATCCCAAGGATATCACGGTGGCGGTCATCTTGCCATTGGCGGTAGTCTCGGCGAGATGGGCGACATGTACTCTTCGCCTGGCGATCCAATCTTCTGGCTGCATCACACTAACGTTGATCGACTCTGGGATAAATGGCAGCGACTTGATTGGCCTGCCAGGAGGAGCGATATCAGCGGTCCTGATACCCAATATGCGTACCCTTATGACTTCTTTGGGGATAAGAAGTATAAGAACATCACTCTTGCGTACGTGATGGACTTTAGGAACTTGCTTCCCGACAGGCGATACGTCACTGTTGAGGAGGCTATGGACACTCAAGGAGAACGACTGTGCTACACATATGAATCATGAGTAACGGCAAAACGTGGTTTGTGATATGGTATAATTCTTGTTAATTATATTTGAAAACATTAACTATTACAGAATAAAATTTAAAGTCTTGTGAAGTGAACTCATGTAGACATCAAAGCTTATGTCATAGAGTCCCGCAGCATTATTTCATAAAATAATAATCCCCTCTTAGTTCTTCTTTCCGCAAGCAACAGGGAAAGCCTGGCCCTCAAAGTCATGGGTCTTAGTACCACTCGGGGTAGTAACAGAGAACTCAAACGCAGAAACAGCATTCTTGTTACCCATGACATTGCGAACAGGGTAGTGACGTCCAGCGATAAGATCAACGTGGCCGCACTGAGTAGGGTTGTTGAAGTGATATCCAGTGGCAGTGAGGACAAGAGCAGGAGCGTTAGGGTCAGTCTCGCCAGTTCCGCACTCGAAAGCGTTGCCCTGGCCGAAGTAGAGAGTGTTGGCGTTATCAGCAGTAACGCAGAGCTCGTAGGTTCCTGTCTCAGGAGCTTGGTAGTAACCGGTGTAGACAAGGGTGAAGTTGTTGGCGTCAACCTTGATTCCACCGGCGAGAGTACGGTGGTAACCGATGTACCAGGCCTTTCCAGCGTATTTGGAATCAGGGAAGATCTGGGGGTAGCCGGCAAGGTCCTCCATGTAGTCTTGGGCGAAGTATGTCTCGCTTGTAACGGAGGAGTCGAGGGGGGTGAGATCATCGGTGATGTAGTATGAAGGAGGAACGGACATCTCGTCGTTTCCGTAGCCGCGCTCGAAGACGTTCTTGTAGTAGTCGACGTTGAAGCCGGCGGCTTGGCATCCGGGCTCGATGGCGCAGGGAGTAGGCACAGGGACGTCAGTAGTAGCGGATGTAGCGCTGGTCTCGACGGCAGCGGTCGTAGTGGGGACTTTGATCTCTGTTGAGGTGGGCTCGTCTGTGCTGAGAGTCTCAGAGGGAATCTCAGCGGTGCTTGTCTCACCAGCAGTAGTGGTGGGCTGAGGGATAGCTACAGTGCTTGGGAGTTGTTAGTGTGCATAGCTAAACAGGTCGGATTGGTGTCATACCTGCTGGCACTCTTGATGACAATGGTGGTTGAGATGACAGAAGCGGGAGGATGAGGTTTGCAGGGGCCTGCTTGGGCGAGGCCGAGAACGCCACTGAGGGCAATAAGGGTCTGAGAAGCTCGCATTGTGAATGGTGATTGAATGAGTGATGTGAGATAACGAATGACGTTCACTGAAGAGTGAGTAGAGAGCGAATACTGCAAAAGAGTGCGATAAAACGAGAGACTGAGCGATAAAGACCGATGACCAAACAAACAAACAACAACGCCGGAACCTTTCTACCTTTATACGATCTCAATTCATCGTCTGTTTCCTCCTATCATCCCATATAGCCTCTCTTATTCCGTTTCATTTCAACAAACCCTGCAACGGGGACGCGAAGTCAGGTCAGATCCACCGATATCCCGCTGTTGTTCTAGCGCAGCCACCGTTTTCCCCGCCAGAAACGGAGTGCCACCGCCAGCGGATCTCCTCATTCGACGGTGATTCTTCGTATCGTTGTTAAATTGGGTGGAACTCCTCCCACGTGGAAAGCTGAAACACAACGGCGGGAGGTGACATTTTCAACTCCACTGGGTTAGGTGTTTGCTCGATAAGCGGAGGTCGCTTTGCTACTGGCCGAGCTGGTCCTCGGGTTTAGCGAGCCGGGTACCTGAATGTTACTGGGGACATTAGTGGAGCGGTTTTATAGGGCAGGGAAGGGCTTAAAAGGGTCGCGTTATTCCGTCGCGTGCGAGTTACTTACCTGTTGCGTAGTACGGGATATACCCTTGTATAATTATAGCTCAGTTGATAATCATTCATGAGGAGGATATCAACTTAACAAATACAACGGGCCTCTACAAACATTTTAAGCGATCCGATAACGATGGCTTGGTGTTGATGCTCCGCAACGCTCAGGTCATTCGTTGCTCAGCGCGTCGGCGTTCTTCCATTTTCCGGGCCGACAACGTCTGGATAGCACGTACCCTCTTCTAGCCTCTTAGCTGGACCCCTTGAACTCCGGTGGGAGATAATTGCCAAGATGTTCCTTCTGAAGAGTTCGCCCACATCCCGTTCTCGTTTCCATGAACGGCAAAGGTTCCCCGTTTTCGGATCTAGCGTACCGACCCATGAGCAGAAGATTTGGTCCGCTGCCAGGTTTACGATGGGGATGGAGTTGGCCGGCCGTCAACCAAAAAGCTTCAATTGGATAATTAGTTAAATGTTTCCTTTGAACCTCCATTATATCAGTACAAGTTATTCCTCATAATACGCGATAATAAAGGGCATGAAAAGGAAAACGTCTAATTTAATACCTATACATATTTAAGAGCTGTCAAGCGCGGCCCTGATGTTTTGATCAATATACTTGATCAACCCTAGGGTAGCTCTCGACATTAACGCACGGAACTGGTCCAACTTTTAAGCGCATCAATCAAATGCGATAATGTCACGAGAAACAGGAGAGTTATTTATATCACAGAAACGGCGTCTTTATCTGAGCTACGGAGTAGACTAGACAACAACCATAACACGCTTTGCGATAAGGCTGGATCGCTTATAGTATTAGAGCTAAGAAGACAAGGAATCGCGACAAGGCAGATAGGATTAAATAATATTTAAAAGTAGTCTGATTATGAATCAATTGCTATGAACGCTAAGAAACACTTTTCTTGTGCCATTGTATGGCTTGTACACGGACCCAAGGCCCTTTTGATACATAGTTCACCTACTGAGGGCGAAGCGCAGTTCTCTCAGAGTCACTCCATCGTCCCTGGATATACTGCCTCACAGTCTTGCCCCAAAACGCCGCCGGGACCGCCATAGCTCCCATGACAAGCATCAAGACCAAGATGAGGATAGTTGGTTGTAGAATATGACCCTCCTGAACCCAAGGCGATATGGCAGTACCAATCCCGAAACCAAACATGTTTCCTGTAAACAGTTGAACTGCGAGTGCCGCTGCCGCCCATCGCGGGAAAGCCTCGGTGATCCAGAGAGTGAAAGCGACGTTGCCGGTGAGATAGCTCATGATGCTGATTGCTGAAGTGATGTAGATCCAGACGGAAGGCCACTTGTTGATAAGAGCGAGGCCATTGAAAAGGACGCTTGCTAGACCGGTAATGACAGGGACGGCAAATAGAGCCAGGTAGACTTCGGCGTGGCGGATACCGCCTTTGCGAAAGGTGTAGCATCGTGTAAACCAGGAAGCGAATGGTCCTGTAAGAGGGAACGCGAGGAGAGAGCCAACAACCCCCGCGACACCAAGCAAGATATTAATGCATCCTGATTCCTTGTCACCGAACGTTTGGACAAGGGCGGATGGCTGAGTAAGGTTGAGGAAGATGACACCACTGAGGATGATGCCGGTAAGTAGAGATACCCAAAAGGTCAGAGGGTTAAGGATACATAAGAACATCTGTCCATAGGTTGCAAGCACAGACTCCCACTTCGTCCCAGGTGCTCGCGACACCTTGAAGTGAGACCAGATTGACCAAGAAGATGGTAAATCAGGTAGAGGCTTGCCATTTCTGATAATCTCGATTTCATCCCAACCACCATAGACTTCAACCTTTTCAGAGCTGCTCTGAACTAAGACTCGACCATCTAGTGCGACGGGAGGTCGGAGGAAGTACGTCTCGGGGACACAGAAGAGAACTAAAATGAATGCGAGGATGCAAGGTGCAACCCAGACTTTGTATACACAGCGCCAGGTTAATGTAGTGTCGGTTGTCAAGGGGAGGATTAAAAGAGCGAGTTTGATGAGGGCTGAGCCTGTGCACCAGAATAGTGAGAGTGCGCTGGGGCGTTCGTGGATGAAAGTTGCGTCGATGAGGATGAGGATGAACTGGGATTGTTAGCAGGGCTTGTGACTGGGTGGATGTTGACTTACCATCCCGGTCGCTGATCCAGCTGCCAGGGCTTGTAAGCTGAGGGCAGCAATTAATTGCAAGAATGATCCAGCATAGCCAGCCCAGAGCGTCGATAGCGTCGTCACCACAGCGGCACCAACAACAATCGGTCGTCGCCCAACTGCCGTCGACAGCGGAATGCCAATCAGATATCCCACGCCAGTAAAGAGAGTCATCGCCGACGATAAAGACTGTACTCCAAAAGGACCCATTGGCTACACCCCAGTCAGCATCATCTTCTCGACCAAGACCGACGAATTATTTTACCTTGTTCTTGAACTCCTCCCCAATTGCGTGGAGCAACAGACCCGGAAGATTCAGCTCAAATGACGCAGCCATCGAAAAGCACTGCAGCGCCAAAAAACCCAGTAACCTCTTGGACCACGACCACGTCAGCGGATCCCGATACGATTTACTCGGGATAGGCAATTTCAGCACGCGCCCGTTGGAAGAGACGAAGAAAACACTGCCAGCAGTGGGAACAGACTCGCGCTTCGCCGCACCGATCGAACTCGCCCTTGACTCCATGACGAACCAAAATGCACGTTAAAAGAAATACAAATCGAACCGAAAATGAGATAATATGCCAAGGCGAGTCAGAGAGCATGAACCTGGGGGAAAAACTGGATCTTTATCTATTCTACCCTGGGAAACTCTGTGAGAAACAAACTTTCGGTTCCACGGAGGGTTTGTTTTATCTAGGCTTAAAACGATTAGGTTCTGATGCCCGTCGCAATTTGCTCTGCGGGCGTGTTTGAGCGTTAGACGCTAAAAGAGCAGAGGGTATTTATTGGTGGTGTTTTATATTTAAGTTCACCAGAAACCAGGGGCTCTTGATAGCAAACTAAATGACCAATGGGAAAAGTTCCTGAGTCAAGTGCCGAAGAGTATGAGTCGACGAGAGCATGTCATGAATTAATAATTATTGGCTTAGAAAGGAAGGACGTCAAGTTTCAGTGCCGAAGCCACAAAAGTTAATTTACACAGTTGAGCTCAACGGGCACTAAGGGAAGTCTATTAATACTCCGGTTGACTTTTGTAATTAATTATGCGTCGTCATCAATTTTCGCATCTCGATGAAGCTACTTACCAACTGAACACATCGCATAGTAAACAAAGGTGAAGTTGAGGATTTGAGTTTTGGGTTGCGACGTGGGCATGTCTCCCCCAGTGCCGATCACAGCAAAGATTTGCATCAAGGTACAAAGCCGAGCGCGACGGATGAAACGGAGATTATCCGCTGTATGTTTCGTATTGCGCACCAATCGGCAGTGAAAAATGTGATTTGTAATGAACCGTAGCTGCATTTTCTCAAACTTGGGCACGCGATACGTGTATCAGCCTCATTTACGGCATCTCGGATGTTCCGTAGTCCGACGGCTTTGAAAACTTGTTCTATTGATTACTACTTTCTTGGTTTGCTTTGTTGACGCGTCAACGATGTGATAACCTCCTACATGAAAGCTTTAGGCAGCTCGAGCCAAGTCCTCGCTATTCAGCCGGATGCTCTCCTCCAAAGAAGTGAAACCAGGTTCACCCAGCGCCTGCAAAAGTTGAATGCACCTTGACCTCGGCTCTTCGATATCTGCTAGATATCGCATGGCCTGAAAGTCCTTGACAAAAGTCCTGCCGGGGTTCTGCGCCCGTAGAATGGCTAGGATTTGGTCTAGATTCCACGTTTCTGCCCAAGGGAAGATCCTTTCCCCTTGTACGTCGGGCAACAGAGTGGCTGCAACGTGAAGCTTCGCATCATCTTGTACATCGATAAAGTATTCTGGAACGCATTGTCAGCTATGACTTGTGAGAAAACGCAATTTGGGCAACTTACGAGGTGACGCATTGGTCAGTGAATCTAGAGCAGTACCACTCCATAAAGTCCTGATGAATCCTGATGTTGATGGGTAACCCTGGTGCTTCCAATCCAGGCTTTTGCCAAAGTTTGTGCTAGGAAGTACTGTCATTGTTAGCGATGCCGTTGAACAATTGATATGGACTGCTTACCTGTATTGACCACCAGATCCGAACGATGCGTCAAATCATTGTGATAAAAGTCCCATACGGCTCGCTCCGCCTCAACCTTGCTAACGGCATACGCAACATACCATTCAGGTGCCGAGGCTGAATTTTGTAGGATCGAAAGTGCCTTGTCGTTCCAGGTATTCGAATCCACTATGACCGGTACTTCTGCTTCGGGAAAGACTGCAGCGGTTGAAGAGCTGGTGTATACGAAGCGCTTCACACTTGGCTCACTGTTGGCCGCTTTCAGAGCGTTCAGGGCGCTAGCGATGGCATCGGGTATCATGGTCCCAGTGCCGGAGTCGAGGCCTAGTGGTGAAGCGACATGAACTACTGCTGCAACGCCTTTGAAAATGTCAGTGCGTGCCAATTACACAGGTTTCGCTAATTTCTCTCACCTTTTATCACCTTGTCAAAAGCATGAGGAGAAGTCAAATCGGCCACGGGCCAGAGCGAGAAGTTGTCTTTGCCGTATTGCTGATAGAACAAGTCTTTGATCCATGCGGCTTTCGAAATATTGCGAGCAGTTCCTCGGACTTGGTATCCGCGCTGTAGAAATTCGTTGGCGACATGTGAACCAATGAAACCGTTCACACCAGTGACGAGAATGGTTGATCCCTTTGGGATGGTGAATGACGTGCTGTGAATTGGTGACATTCTGAGTAGAATGAGTCTTTTTGATATTGAAGTCACTGATGCTGGGTGATACCGACCATGATGACAATGGATGAGAATCTTTTATAACCAACTTGCGCACAATTGAGGGTTTCCCGAACGATGAAATCCACCAGATTCGGGAATTCAGTGGATTACCGAGATCAAACTTTGGCACTGGAATGGCGTGCTTACACCTCATGCACATGCTCTTCACCCAATCAAATCTGGCAACTATTTCCTATTCAGGCTTAGTGTAAGCCAGCTCCAGATCTCGGATATCCGATGCTTGTCCGCGTCATACACAAATTGAGAATCATAATTGCAAAGCGACCAAGATTTTCAAGTCTAAACGGCGGAGGTGGACTTTATCATGTTTGACGGTATGTGCAGTGTCAATTTATAATCTATTTACGCGAAATTGAACTACCCGTGTCCGACCTGGCCCTCCCATTCATGGTATCGGGATGTGATTGATTTGCCGTTCAAAGGGTAGTGGCAAAGCCCAACTCATAAGCAAAGCCAAGGCAGATCTTGGAAAACTCAAGAACATGGCCAAAGTTGACGGTGTCGATAGTGTCAGTGGTGCCGTGGATATAAGGGCTGCTGTCATCAAAGGTAGACTCGAAAGCCATAGCTGAGGGGAAGCCTTGGCGGGAAGCAGAGGCATGGTCAGAGCACCCATATCCGCACTTGGAGTCAACAGTGGGGAGCTTGGAGTACTATTCGCTGTTAGCTCAAGTCATGCAAATTGGAGACCAAGACTTACAGCAGCGACGACCTTCTTGAGGAAGGTAGTCAGTCCAGTATCGACATTGTCGGTGAGAATACCAACGACCTCGGTGGTACCAGGCTTGACGTAGCCAGTCATGTCCTGGTTGAGCATAGCCTTGACCTGGCGACCGTCTTGCTTGTACTTCTGGAAGATAGCACCACTTCCGAGAAGACCGCCCTCTTCACCGGCGTACCAGTGGAACTCAATAGTATTGGGGGCCTGACCGGTTGACACGCGGGAGTCAGTCAGGAGGACGCGGAAGGCCTCAAGAATGGTGACGGTTCCAGAGCCATCATCATCTGTAACAATTAGTGATTTCTCATACAGACCGAAGGATAAGACTCACCAGCACCGGGAGCCCTTCCAGTGTCAGGGCTTCGGAGGTTGATAGAATCCTGGTGAGCACCAACAACAATAGTAGCAGCGCTCTTTCCAGTGATGGTAGCAATAATGCTAGGCTGACGGAAAGAGTGAGTGAACTTCTCAACCTTGACGTTCTTGGCGCCACTGGCAGTGATGATAGACTGAATCTGTCCAAACAGCCATTCAGCTGACTGCTGGCCGTAGGTAGACTTGTAGTATCTGTTCTGGAACTTGATGAACTCTGTCAGAGTGCTGCGCAGGTTTGTCTGGCTCAGCTTAGGAATGAGAGCGTTGACGGCAGATGTCTGTGCAACGGCACTAGGGAAACTAGCGAGGAATTGGAGGCTGGAGCCGGGCTCATCAAGATCGGTGACATCGATGAAGGTTTTGTGTTCCTGTACTGGTCAGACTCGGTGAACGATTGTGCGAGGACATGAAACTTACAGCTCTTAGAGCCCACTTTTCCTTTTCGGTGACCATGCGGACATCGCCAGGCGCAAGCTCAATCTTGTAAAGAGGCTCAGCCCCCTTGCGGGGGTCAATAGCAGCGGCATTTGACAACCCGATGAGGGTCGCAAGAGCAAGAGTAGCACGCATGATGACAGTAATCAATTCAATCAGGAACGAAGCTGGAGTGACTCGATAGCTTGGCTAAATCCAACGTCGATCATGGAAATCCCAACTTATATAGAAAACAGTGATCTTCCTCCGATGGCTACGTTAGGAAGGAGATGTAACCCATCCCATCAATCGTCACAACACTATTTGCTCCGTGACCTTTCGCGGCAGGAGATATATTGCACCATACCGCCTATCACAGTTTAATAGCTCCGGTCCCTCAGATTAAGCATAAATACGACCTGACCTTCCAGAATTAAACGTTATGCCGTTGACGCAAGGTTGCATTTGGACGGGCCGCTTGTGCATCGGTATTGCTCTTTGTGGCAGGTCACTAACGCTAGAGGGGGACTTTGTGAATTCTTGGCGCTGGAGCGGGGTTGGAAACATGGCGGGTTGAGTATCTGAGCGGTAAGGGAGGGATGTAAGTGGTTGATAGGTTTAGACTTGATTGATATGGGGAGACGAAAGAGGAAGCTTAAATTATTATTCCTCGTGTAGATTATAGCGCAGATAGTATCGAGGCGATATTCTTTTTTGGGTCTTGTTTTATGTGGACTTTTGTGCATTCTAGCGGTTTCACTACTTCGATTGGGATGAAAAGAAGTAATGACAAAAGATCTTCAGGCCTATACGATCCACTAGATTAGGATGATCGTATGTTGATCCCTGTTCACATAGTTTGATAGCGGCGCTCAAATCGGGTTGCTCTCGTTTTGCAGGATCTGAAGCCATAGCAACCTTGCCTACTCCGTTTGCAACAATTCTCACGGTGCCGGATATGGTATACTATACTCGGGTTGCGCTCTGTGTCAAAGTTCAGTCATCAGAAAAGCTGTTTCCATGGCAGACATCCGCCACGGCTCGGTTGATAGTATAGATCAAGTCCACATGGCCCTTAATATGTAGGAACCGCAATAGCAGCCGACTGAAATTAGATCACAACAAAACGCAGAACAAGCCAAGTACTGTACCATATCTTAGAATGAGCTCTATCACCAAGAACCTACATTGAATATCCTGTCTTTTCTACTGCTGTCTTATAAGCCTTCCTTTCCTTCATATTCGCCAGCCATTTACTAATCAGTGGCCAATCCTGACTTTCCGTTCCCAGCTTCATGGCGAAAATGCACTCGATGCTAAAGCCCATCATGATACCTGCAGCAGTAAGGTCTGTCCCGACAATGAATTGGCCCTTGCTAGGACCTGATTCAAGTTCTGCTTCCAGCCACTGCATTGCGCCGCGCACCATTGGCGCAATCGCAGCCTCTAGCCCCGAAGCGTATTGTGCAGCCTCTTTTGGCATTCCCATACGGGCCATTATAATCTATTGGCGTTAGCATACCACCTCTGAACAGTGTAATGCTATTGAATTAAGCATCGGTAAGAAAAACTGACCGGAACAGCACTCATCATGAAAGTACCCTCGGAAGCTTGAATCCATTCCCGAACACTTGCTCTAGCATGTGCTTCCTGAGGCAGCAGCCGTGACGCAGAGTCATACGACTCGATGAGATACCTGTAACAATTAGCATACAAACGATCGCCAAGCTTCTAGAGCGGACGGTAAAGTTACTCACTCCAAGATAGCACCACTTTCCTGGATTACCAGATTCCCATCCCGAATAACAGGACTACTTCCAAGGCGAGTTGGAATCTAAGCTTTGAACTCTGGCGGCGCTAGCCCATTAGCTGCCCTTGGCGAGGTGACCAATTTGTACGAAACATCCAGCTCTTCCAAGAGCCAGGCGATTCGGATCGCTCGGCTCGCATTGAGGAAGTAAAGAGTGATATCTGGCTGCTTGGAAGACATTGTAAAATATACGATTGATTGTAAATCTTTATAATTAATGGCTTGGGGTAATGCTCATAGCTGGTAGACTTGGGAACATAGAGAGAGTATGTTTGAGAGGAAGCGGGAATATATGCATTTAGTGATTCGGTCTGCGGCAGGTCTATTTACCTCAGAAGTCCGAAACATCCGTCGTCAATCGGGATAATCACGCTTGACCACCGTAAATCGGACTGTCAACTAAGCGACTGCTCCACTGGTGACGCAGTATTCCAGGAGTAATTCATAAATATGGATGCGGACGACTAATGCCTCCTCGCAGTGTAATTGCCCCTTTCTTACGGCCTGCAGTACCGCAGCAACTCATGAAATTCGGTAGCGCCTGTCGATATGCGCTTATCAGAGCCACTTCACTCATTCAACCCATAATGCTATTTTACAAGATGTCAGATTCTTATTTGGAGAGCTGACCAATCACGTAGCTAAACTAAGCCTAACGTGTATCCACCGGCGCTACCGAATCTCATGAATTGCTGCATTGTAATGTTAACGACTTCGTCATATCCGGCCGCTTTGTCCGCTCAATAAACAAGTAAGGCGCGTGATGTAAGTACCAGCTGTCAGGTATTCGACTCAAAGTAAGACTCTCGTAGACACAGTTCAGGCAGCATACACGGTAGCGCCATCTCCTATATACCAGTTGTTACGGCCAACAGGTTCCCAGCGCCAAACCTGTTTTAAACCAAGAGCCACATCAAAGAATGACATAGGATGGAGACCTCTGGCCATCATATCTCAGATTAGCAGCAGTCCTGATACAGCATGGTATACACTCCCTTTGGCGCAATATGGGTGCCTCATTCCATCCTCTGTCAACCAAAAGACCAACACATCTCGCCAAGGGATTACCAGCAAGTCTTCGCAAGTAAATTCTTGGTTGAACACTCCCAGGCACACAGCCCTCCCCGTCCATGATAGATATGGGAGAAGAGATCTGATCCATTTGAGCGCAATCGCGATGATTACACTCGACCAGCCCTGAGTTCTCGATGATTTCCTTGAGCATGGTGTAGGCGCCAACGCGGCAAGCTCCCGCGGAGCCGAATAAGTGAAAATCAACAAGCAACCCGCCGGTAGACTCTTCGATTAAGAGTTTAACTTTCAGATCAGAGCTTCCGGTGTCCATACCAAGTATAGGGATTGAGATATTGCCGCCCAAGGTCTGCGTCACACTAGCTTGGTAATCGGTCCTATGTTGGCTGGTATCCTTGTAGGAACTGTTGTCTCTCCAATCGAATCCTAAAAGGCCACGAGATCTCATGCCAGTCTTATCCGCGATACACGGGTACTGTCGTCCAGCACTTGTCTGAATGACACCAGGTACAACATGCAGTTTCATTGCTTCTTCCGGCCTATCTGATACATTTCGCAATATGTCAAAATAGAAGCATATGCCTCCAACAGAAACGGCAGTAAATGCTTTGTGTGTTTGGAGGGGGTACAGGTGATTGGTAAACAGAAATTGTGCAGTATGATATACTGAAGCGAGGTCGAGGAGCCGCACGAGGCGAACAATATCCCCCCAGTAAGCTACATGATGACCACCAGCTCCATACCTTTGTCCGAAACTAGTGTCGGTCATAGCCCTGCCAGAGTGCAGTTGGTAAATGAATCTTAGGCCAGAGCGATATGGCTTGAGATCGGCATCGAGCTGGAGAGCAGAAACATTCCAGATAAGGAAGATAATAGTCTCGGCCAGTACGGGAAGGCAGTAACGCTTCATGGGTCTCGAATGGTCCCGGGAACAGTGATGACAGTTGCAGGTGCTTGCCAACTCCTCCGAGGCTTCATTGTATGCCTCAACAGCATCGCCAACAGACATGTCAGTTTCAACATCAATGTATGGATCCAGGAGTAAGAGTTCAGGGAACAATGAGGTCGCAGAGTAGGAAAAACCATGCCCGTATTGACCTGGTTGAAAGCCAAACCAACTGATGTAGTCATCTGAATTGAATACGCCGCTCGTGTCCGAGTTGGTCAAGGCCTCAAAGATGCGTGCAGCAGCGCCCATTAGACGTCCAAAATCTTGCCTGGCATCCATAAGCCTGTTGAAAGAGTCCCCAAACGTTGTGAAAAGGCAGCTATCCCATGGAACGGCCCCAGAGATAATAGAATCAAACCGCTGCTCATAGCTCGACATGACCGAATCAACAGAGTTGATGAAATAGGCGGTGCTGTTGACCTGAACTTGGTTGGAAGACGGCCCTGTGCCGTAGATAACTAAAAGACGTATTGCATCATTATCAGCCGTGGACTTGTAAATAGAAGCATTGTCGGCACTTCGAATCTCGACCTCGAGGCCAAGAAAATAGAATCCAATGGCAGCTATCCATCCGCAGGATCGACCACCTGTCAATGTCACCGAGCTGAGGACACCTGAAGAAACACGGGCGACAGCGAGCAAGGCTTTGGCAACGTCTCCAGGCTCATCCGTATAATCATCACTCACGTAAGGACGATGGAATGTCATGAACTGCTCCGCGATGCAGGCAAAAGTAGTGGACCTGAGAGTTCCGGAACAGGCTTCTACCAAATTGATCCATTGGCTGGCAGAGGGCCTTAGATCATCAGGGGCATCACAGACATCTGCCAGCCTGATCAGGATTTCGGCGCAGGCCTTCGGGGTATGGATTTCAGAAAGACATGCGCATAGCGTTAAGCATGTCAGTCCTTTGCTAGTCTCCGCCAGGACTCGCACTATGTGCTTTATCCCAAAGCCGAACCAGATAACATCTCCAATGGCAGAGAAGCTCTTCAGTTCCCTAAGGGCTCTAATGAGACGTTCATGTCCAGTGGCAGACAATCGAAAGAGAGATGACATTTCCTGCCCCACGACAATCGTGAGAGGAGAAACATCGGCAGCTGTAACGCGTGCGAGAATAGAGATCGGCACGGAAACGGACATTCTGGCAATTTGAACCCAGTCAATAGAGCCTTGCTGCTCAAACGGGCCGCCGGCGATAACCGCAGATGACAGGGTGAGAGTATTTGCCATAGCCGATGTTTGTCGGATACTGAAGCAGCGATGAAGTTTTGCAAGCCTTTCTTGGAGGTACTGTAATATTGACAAACATTACAACATGAGACCAGAATTAAGTGGGCTCGATACGATCCTAAATAGATAAGACATCATCAGGTGATAAATGGCCGTGGCGGCAAGAGAGAATTGTGAATTGGGAATGTATTTTCAACCTGTTCTATGATATGGCAAGTTGTGATTGGTTTAAAATTGAACTATGCCGGTATACAGCATCACCTAGTAAGCACTAACCCGACAGTGGGTTTCCCCTATCAGAGGTTATGGCGGAGAAGAGATTGAGAGAACACACGTAGGACGGCTTGCATGCGGCTGAGCGTGTGGCTGCGTGGACACTCAATCACATCCTTTGTACTTGTCTGCTTATATTTGGGTGAAAGGCCATAAGGCACCATTGGAGTGACGCATAATAACCCTGGCTGCATAAGACTCTTACCCCGCTTATTGAATTTAGGCATTCTTTTTATGGACCGCAGCTTTCCTCCGACCTTTCACGCAGATAGAAGACATCTTTGAGGCAAGCTCCATCTGTCTTTGATTGAAAGGCCCAATCATCTTCAACAAAGCCATTGAGTGTAGGAATCTGAAATATGGGCTACGCGATATCCTTAAGCTGTAATTTGAGCGACCTAGACTAGTTATGATATACACCCCGGTAACTAGCAAACTTCCATCCACCCAAAGCACTCCTTTCTACAGTCACACGCGGCCCATCACCTCCATTCCTCTCCTGAAACATATGATCAATGCTTCCCACTGCGGCTTCACCTTTATCTGCCTCAAAGTTCGCTGCAACAAGAGCAGTAATGCCGAGTCTCGCTTGTACGTCTCCAACATCACTACTTGAAGCCAAAAATGCTCTAACTGTAAGAAACAGTCCAAGTATTACAAGCAGCAAATTGGCAACTAGCAGGCATGCCAGGGGACCTTTGGGGATTTTAGCTACCAGCTTTGAAGATCGCGACTGGGCCTCTTCGGCGGGCGCGGATAGTAAAGCTCCTCCAATTGCACCCATGACGGTTCGACTATATGTCTCGGCGAACTTATCGGCCACCTCTTGTGCCGTGTCACTCTGCCAGACGTCAAGGCTGGTTTGTTGGAGGATATATGAATCGCCGACGTGAGTATATCCTTGGGTGCCCATAACAATGTTGGTAGTGGACGCGTTACTCGGTGAGTATGAGAAGCTTGTTACGGAGCCATTTATCGAAGTGTATCTCCAGTCAAGGACCTTTGTACTGCAAAGTAAGGCAAATAGAGTTGATCCATGGAGACCGCTGGCTATATCAGGGTCGTCTATCAGACCTCTGTTGGGGTTGCGACCTAAATTCTGATTGATGCTGACAACCGCGGTAAAGTAGTATGGATTTGGCAACGATACGAGGGAAGAAGAGTTCTTCTTCATCGAAGAATCGGTGAAATAAGTGAGGACCATTGAATTTACCAGAGTAGTCGGTATAACTCCCTCGACCGGTCCAAAGTCGCATTTATAGCTGGCCTGTGGACCGATAATGCCGTCTTCACTTATGCAATGGTTTGTGACAGCTTGACATCGGGAAGATGCCCCAAAAGACGTAGCTGTGTAATCCAAATTGGCATTTTGACTGGTTTGTCGAAGACCGATAAAGGCATAACTCTTCCCCTGAGAGTCAGCAACCTGCTGAACCATATTTGTACTGGAGACGTTGGCGAGAAGCTCTAATGAGGGCTCGCTGTTGATCAAAAAGGTATTTGCTGCTGCTCTGTTGAGGGTACATCCGCCTTTGAAGGTAGTATTGATGTTTGTGCAGTTTTCATTGAATCTGAAGCTGGCGCTATCGAATGTCGCCGGTGAGAACTGGGTGAGAAGCACAGTCTTGGTGACGAAATGTAGCCATGTATCTGTGGCGAAGACCAACATGCTTGATGGTGTCAGTGAAACTCACCCTGCAGGACAAGTAGGTCTTTCTCACCTGAGGAGTGAAGCCAGTGCTAGCATCCAGGTCATGAATGTCAAGGGTTGCGTCATCGGTGCCCTCTTCCTTTTCGAGGTAAAAACATACGTTATGCAACTCCATAAGGCGCTTAAAGAGGCATTGCTCATGATGCGAAGAATAAGGCCATACTGCCGTGGAGTTGGCTGTTTGGTTCTATCACCGCTCTGACTCGCCTGAATCAATGTCCTAGACACGGGAAATGAAACCAGGGTCAGAAGAAAAGGCAGAATAAGCGGCGCCATAGTGCTAGACCACGACGCGACAATTATCAGAGTGGTAGCAGGGAAGTCAACATAGATAACATTGGGATCTGCAGATACTGCCGATTGGAAACTGGGAGAGTCGGGTTTTTTTGGAATGACTTGGTAGTGAAAGACCAGGCCGAGAAGTAAAGCAGAGAAGGCAATGAGAGGAATAGACGATATTATGCACGCGAGCCAAATTTCTCTAATGACCCCGCGGATTCGGGTGATCGGACTTGCAACCTCAGTGGTAGGCGTAGGTATCGTTGGCTGGTATGTATAATGAGGTCCGGGCTCTTGGCCATAATGGTTGGAGGACTTCATGATTTCAGGTAGTGCAATCAAATACAGAAACAACCTCGAAATTGATGGCAGACAGATGCTTGACTTTATAAATTAGTCTTGTGGTATTCCCTGGAGAGCTGGGTGGTGTCCTTGCATTTCTTTTTTCTTCTTTCGACCGAGTCTGGATTGTAAATGGCTTCAGTGGCTGTCGATAATCTGGCAGCCTGCTTTCAGCCTTGCGGGGGTTGAAAATCGAGAATCGGTCACTGTCAGACAATAAATTGGTATGGCTTGATGCTGCGCACCAATAGAAATTAGTGGAAATGGCCCACGGTACTCCTTAGTGGAATGTGATGAACACTCAGACCCTGCGCACAGGGCTCTCATGATCACACATTGGTTAACGGTGAGTAGCATTTACATCCCTGCTTCCCAAGCAGCCGATCCACCTAAGTGGCGCGACAATTGAGCAAACGAACATGGTGATTGAATATCTCTTCATTCCCGGCTCCAACAGTAGAACTACAATAGCCTCTTGCAATCAATTTTTACGTGACTCACACGCCAGCTCAGCTTTGTGTCCGAGGTTCCTTATTTGATACATCCATATACGTTAACTTAGCGAGCATAAGCTTTTACCGGCTTGTAGTAGCTGAATGCAAGGGTCGACTGAGCTAAATCAGGTTTTGGGCGGTGGGCAAATCATAAGCCTTCTCTTGTGACAAGACTAGCCATTAGCAGCAAGACTTGCATTTCCCGTCCGCCACTGAACCTTAGGATGTGAACAAGTGCCGGCTGGATGAAGAAGTGCAGCGGCGGCCCATGTGGTCCTTCTAGCACTGGCAGGCGATGTTCAATTAGACAACCTCGGACAAGATAGTCATTTAATAACCTTTGAAGCTCTTCATTCAAGTTATACTAGAATTCGTAGATATCTACTCCTATACGGCCTTACCATTGGTGACCACCTTAAAGTCTTCTAACCGCTGCATACCGTCGACAAAGGTCAACCCAGCAGCCTTTGCCCACCTAGGGTCAATAGCCCCGAGATGAATATGCGGCGAGTCATCCATATCCGCATCAAACGTCTCCTTAACAAGCCCGTCGCCAAGATACAAGAATCTGTTTGCGCTCTTCTTTCCGCTGGCCGCATACTTAATATCATAGTCTTCCCAGCGAACTTTGCTCAAGGCTCTCACAAACTGCAGCGTAATACCCGGCCAAATCACATTCACTCGACCTTTCAACGGCCCAGAGTGTGCCTTGTACCAAGCTGGACAGTCCCATGACCAAGCGCAGCCTTTCAACCATGTCTGAGCATGTTCGACGAAGTCATCCATCGCTTCTTGCTTGGGCACCACGCTGATGATGTTGTGCTCCATCTGTAGCTTCTGGATGACTTGGACTACGTAGTTGGCCACTGCGTCCATGGGTCCGATGAGAGATCCGTTGGCAGAGGGCCAGTAGGCGCCAGTGCTTCCGTGGAAATAATTCGGGAACTGTGCCAAAGCCACTGACATGTAACTATCCGGGCTCTGTTGAAGGAACTTGGATATACGGAGGCCGTTTGGCCCGATGACTTCAAATCGTGGGATGAGGTCGACATTGAAACCTGGCCTTGGTTAGAATATCTTTAATCAGATCTTCTCGGAATGGACCAACCAGTTGCACAGATTACGGCGTCAACCTTTCGCTCGACACCATCTGTATCTACAACACCGTCTTCTGTGAGTTTCTTAACGCCTTTAAAGACGACCTCGACGTTTGGTTCTTGGACTGCATAGATGAAAGGGTCACCTGGAGTAATGCGACGGCATCCGGGAACAAATTCAGGAGTAAAGCCTGGAAGCGCATTAGCAAGTAGCCAGATCCAACGTTGCCATGAACTCACCCTGGAGAAGCCTTGGATCCTTGATCTTGATCTTCATTTGATCGTAAAAGAACTTGATGGCATTCCTCTGGTGATCAGTACCGCTGTAGAAATTTGGAAAGAGGCCATTGAGACGCCTCTCGATGCTCTTTCCATGAGCCTGAAGCTTGGATGGATCCTTCTTGAAGTTCTCTCGATCTTCTGGTGAGTCTTTGAGTACAGTTAGTATTCAGGGCCTGGTCATTGAAGGCAACTCGGACGTACATTCTGGGCTGAACTCATCACCTGCGAGTCCAGGTGCAAACCAGATTGGAGTGCGGGAGAACACAGTCATCTTGGAAACATGAGGCTGCCAGATGTCAACAACGCTTCGGCGGTAAACGAGAGTAGAGACTTACCTGCATTTTGGGTACTACCTGCACTGCTGAGGCACCACTGCCAATCACAGCAACGGTCTTGTTCTTCCAAGCATCTTCGTCAAACCGCTTATCCCATCCAGCAGTGTGAAGCAACTGAAACATATATAAGTACAAACAACCAGCACATGAATTCTACAGACTTACCGTCCCCTTGAACTTATCGAGACCCTCAACATTGGGCCACTGATAGACATGTTGACTTCCAGAGTTGTTCACGAGAATCTCAGCATCTTGGTGATACTCTCGACAGTCGCCATTTGGTAACTCTTCCCGCACAAAGACGCGCCAAAATCCCTCCTCATGCCATTCAGCCTTCAGAACCCTGGTGTGAAACTTGATATACTTGTCAAGGTCAAACGTGGTGGCGCATTTCTGAAGGTACTTCTGGATGTCTTGACCTCTTTGCTCAGTCAGTACGCAGCGACCTGCATGGGCCTTCCAACTTACGGGCTAAGAAACCGAGGCCAATCTGGGTTCGGTGCAAAGCTGTATTGATACACGTGAGATGGAACATCGCAGGCAACTCCAGGATATCTGTTATGGTTCCAGACACCTCCGAGCTCACTACTCTTTTCGAATATGGTGAGTTCGAAGTTTTCGCATTTGGCAGAGATCCAGTACGCGAGATTGATGCCGAAGAGACCAGCACCTATATTGATAACCCGAATCTTACGATTGGCTGCCAGAACATATGTCAGCATGAATGGATAATCGTAAGAGAAGAGCCTGGACTGACATGGGTCACCAAAAGTCTTATCCGAGATCTTATAGTCTGGATTATAATTCTGATAGAACTGACTCCACACTTTGGCCTGAGTCAGCTTGTTGGCCAACTCTTGCGAGTCAGGGATATCAGGGCTCATGGTTATGAAAGATAATAGTGAATGTCGGTTTAAAAGCGTTATAAGATGATGTTTTTTGCTTCAACTAAATGGTCTTGGAAGCTGTATTATACACATCAATACCTATATTTTCTACTGAATTACATGTAAACGAAACGCTTGTTAGACATTCAGGCAATACAATCCATGGCTTCCAGTGTAGTCGGAAATGTGAGAAAACTCGGAACTTCCATCTTGCACGAGATGCAGAGCGGCTTATCCGACGATTGGAGCTCCAGCATGGCGGCATCTCCATGCTTACAAAGTCGGCATCGACGCCTCGGGAATTGTGATCAGATTTCCGATGCCAAAGTTAAACAGATGAAGATTCAGAGCCGAGTAGAGACAGGAGATGGATGAACCTGACCCAAACAAAACGCGTAAGCGTGGGATCAACGAGCTCGGAGGCTAGCCAAATACAACCTAGTCAGGCTCGGAACTACCGAACCCCGTACCCCACAATTGCCTACCCCAGACTCTAGACCGGAAAGGTTTGTTTTTCGGGTTCAATACTGATAACGTTGTGGAATAAAAGACTATCAAGTGGAATCTAGACTACTGATTGATATCTAAATACAGTTGATAAGATTATCTACATGCTTCTGTAACAATCCAAACTCTTGACCCCGGATTACTTCAAAATGTAAAGAGTATCAATCACCATCAATGTAACATTTGTGCTAACTATGCACGACAAGGGCTTACAAGTGTATACTTTACGGAGATTACGTCTCCCCGTACTCAATCACCGCTGCACATGCATTACTCGAGAAAGGCCTTACCTGGGAATATAGGCATATCGACATTCTCCAATTCAAGACTCGGGTACGTGGAACAACGAATTGCACGAAATTAATTACCCTACATGATGCTAATCGGCCAACAAGACTCCTGAACACCGCAAACTGCACCCTTTCGGCAAAGTGCCAATCTTGGACGTACTAAATGACCAAAGCGAGAGAATTCTTCGAATCTGTGGTACGAACTTGACACTCCCTTCAAGGTTCATGCTACTTACTAAAGTTATAAAGAAAGCCGCGCGATTGCCCGTTATATCGCTACCGCGTTTTCTGACCATGGAAACTCGTTAATGCCAGACATCTCCGATGCAGACGCTATGGCTTCATTTGAAGAAGCCGCCTCAATGGAGGTTTGCTATTTCTCTACTACAGCGTGGAAATACTGCGGAGATATCATCATCAAACCGTAAGTCAAACTTCTTTTCGTATCGTCCGTCACTGATTGCGTTGCTAATTATTACTTGTAATAGAATGTTGGGTATACCCAGAGTAGAGAAAAAAGCATTGCAGGATATTTGGAGTGAGCTGCAGGGCACGCTGAAGGTCATGGACGGGATGCTGTCTGGCCGTGGTTATCTCGGCGGCAAAGAATTTACTCTGGTCGACATCTGGACTATGCCTTGGGTGTCACAGCTGATTGGTTTGAAGGGAGCTGACGTGTTCTTTGCTGAGTTACCGCATCTGCGAAACTGGTGGGAGAGAGTGAGCTTGAGGCCAGCATGGAAGAAATCATGTGGACTAATGGATAAAGCGATGGAGGGGATGCGGCAGAATGCAGCCAACGAACGGGAATAGATAGTCATGAGAGTTACCTAGATAGTTTCATCATCTATTGTCCATGAAAAAAATATAAAGACCTCCCATAACCCAACAGCAAAAGAGACTTCTTCTGACTTTAATTCAATCGCTTGAAACATGGTACAAATTTCTCTCTAGCAGGCTTGCTTCCCTCTGCCTGTGAAACAACTGGGAAACTCTTAGACTACGTTAGTTCTTAGGCTAAAGCGCGGGGTTGCCCACGTGACCCAATCCATTGTCCTACTAACTCGCTTCATAAGTGTGATGCAACCCAACCTAACTTCAAACAACATATCCAAGTTTAAAAGTTACAACTGTCATGTCACTGCCGATTGACGCCAGAAATGATACCCAGAATACCCAACGAATCACCCGAGGCGGACGCCGAAAGCGCAACGAATACGCTCTGGTCGCCTGGTATTTCCTAGCCCCCCTATCCATATATACAAGATGCTAATACACTGACTGCAGTATGCTATGCAAATCTCGAAAAGTTAAATGTGACGGCCAATGGCCCTGCCAGCGCTGTACCAAGCGTGGCGCGGAGTGTTCCTACCCTCGTCGGGGCAACATACCCAGCATGAGCCCAATGCCCACAGAAATGAGCTTGTAGGATTTCACATCAAGTGTCTGAAAACAAATAATCTAATCAATTAATTTTTGTAGAGAGATGGAATACTCCCCGCCAACTGAGGATGGAGCCACGCCTCACGTATCGGCCACTTCCGGGAGCACTGTCTTGAATGAAGCGGCACGTCAGCCTGCGCAGACCAGTAACAATCTAGGCGCCTCGCTACAAAGTCCTGCAGCTACCGACAGATCACCCGCGGCTCGCCGTTCAAGTTTTGTTGAGACTTTCAGTTTAGCAAGGTCATGTCTTGAAGCTAATGGTATCGTGGATGAAGTCGAGAAGGACGTCCAAAGTTCACCGAGCAAACCATGTTTGACTTTAGAACAATGCCTTGCTTATGCGAGCGACGACTGCTTGGAATCGGTTCTAGCCCTTAGTTACGAAAGAGCGAGACACCTCTTCATTAATTTTGCGGAGACGATTTATCCGATTTACCCGTGTGTTGACCTCCAGTCGACAGAAGTGGTCTTGGATGCAGTCTTTGAGCGTTCAGCGGACCATCCATCCCAGCCTGCTTCGATCACCCTGACGAAGATAGATGTTCTCAAAGCTATTTTGGGGCTCACTCTCCTCATTGAGGATGATAACACAAGTCCTCTGGCAAGGCACCTTCAGCGCTACGTCGATTGGTCAGTAGAGAAGGTCATTATGGGCGGAGGCCCAGATATTGACGACGTTACCATGGCTACCTTGATGGTGAGATACCTAATCTGACGAAATAGCTTCCTGACTAACAGTTTGCGAACTAAAGAGTTTGTATTTCTTCCACAAGTCTGAACATATGAAGGCGTGGCGGCTCATCTGTCTGGCATCGAGAACATGTTTTGAGCTAGGCTTTCATCAAGCACCAGACGGGGCTCAGAATACGACGCAGGCCGCTCGTTCGTTCTCCACACAAGAACTGTTTTGCTGTGTATACGTACTAGACCGGACGTTTTCTTTCGCAACGGATCTTCCTCATACCACCAAGGACGAAGACATAGACGAAAAGTGCTTTGATCTTGTGAGTCAAGTCGACCTGGATCCTGTAGGCTTAAACCTTCTGACTCGTAGCAAGGGAATATCGGCCCCGTTCTTAGTCGTAACCATGGAATACACGCGTCTCAACTCGGAGATAATCGGACTGCTGAAGCCTTCGGCCAAGACCGTTGCAGAAGGTCGGCGGCATAAAGAGTATCTGGACTACAAAGTGCAACGGCTGCGCGACCAATTCCGAGACCTCACAGTAACGACCCGATCTACAGCTTTACCTAGCAGACCTTGGGATCCATTGCAGAATGAAGTACTTATGCATGACCTAGAAACCTTTCTTGAAGTACGGATTTGTCACGCTAGAATACTGCTACGAAAACCCCTCCTTCACTCATACAAGGGTGATCGAGAGAAGACAGCAGCCGCAGCAGTCTGTATCCAGTGCGCCAAAGCCACCATATTTCTATGCTCCGGTGTGATCAACAAGGCAGTCCCACTGAAGTGCCTTCGAAGCTCATACGAATATTTCACCGTGTCGTCACTGGCCATAATCCTGCTGGTCGTTTCTCAGGACCCAGAAACATATGGACCTGAGAGCAGAGACGCATTTCAAGAAGCGACCAGAATACTTCAGGTATCGAAATGTCGAAACTTTGCATCGGGGAATTTGTGCTTTAGCTTTGAACAACTTATCAGGATTGGGGAGCGCCTTCACATGCCTAAGGATAACAACACGCCACTGTTGCAAGACTTCGGAGATATAGATATGGGGCAGCTCTTGGTGGATCCTCAATGTGTTGGATCAGGTAAGTTTATAGCCTCCTAAGCGTGATAGAGATGGATGACTAAATGGTAAACAGGCGATCTTCAGACTCTGGATGATAGTATATTTGGACTATTTGGGATGAACAGAAACTGGCCTGCCAATAATAGCTACATTTGAGACATTTATGATAGAACTTCTATGATCTAGGAGCAAATATATAAATGGCGAATACAACTTAAAGCGGGTGCTTGATGACAACCTTGGTCAAACTGACCTTTCCATCATTCACATCCTTGATAGCCTGTATGCCCTCCTCAGCCCCCTCCACAATCTTGACATTGGGAATTCTGAATTGCGTCCCGTAGTTCTTGGCGGCCCAAACAACCGCTCTCTCTAGCCGCGCCTCCCATGCGGCATTCGCTTTATTCCCACCAGGAAACTCAAATGGGATCGGATTGTCGATTTCTCTAGAAGCAAAAACCATTCTCCATCGAGGCGGCTTACTGAACTGGGGCAGGCAACTGACGAATGTGGCATCTGGTGATGTAGCGATTGCCTCGCACTGCTCAATGGTACCAGGACTGCCTGTCTTGCACACAGTGTCTAGGACATATTTGATTGTGACGCCTGTTTCTTCGCACGCAGCCCTGACAGAATGAACGACATTTGGGTCTCGATAGTTGAAACACTTAGTTGCACCGAGCTCGAGGAGTACCTCGTGGTTGGCAGGTGAAGCAGTCGTGAATATCCATTTAACTCCCATAGCCTTTGCGAGCTGGATCGCCGCACTCCCCACGCTACTGGCACCGCCCCAAACTAACAGCGCGCTAGTAGGAGGTGGCCCCGAAACGCTTATAGCAGGGAAAGGGATCTCGAAATGATTCAGCAACGCATCTGCTGCTGAGCGCACCATGATACTGAGGGCAGCGGCATCTGGCCGAGGCAGCTGAGCGGGTAATTTTGCTGACATCAGGTTTGACTCTAGAATGGCAAAGTCTTGGTGACCGCCATGGTATCCTGGTTTTGAGCGTCCGGGATGGTTGGATCCAAAGACGATGTCCCCTACTGCGTAGCGACTAGTCCTTCCTGCTTCGATGACGGTGCCGCAGATTTCATATCCGCATACGTTGTTCTTCATACCCAGATCCTTGGGATGGTTGAGGTCAGCTGGGTTAATGCCTGAGTACTCGACTTTGACCAGGGCTTGGCCATCTTTGGGATGATACGTTTCTGGTATGTCGCGAATAGACAGATTGCAGGAGTCATCGACAAAGATACATTTGTTCATGTTGACTTGTGAGTTTGTGAGCTTCGTGGTTGTTCTGTAAATGGTAATCGTCCGGAACTACAAGAACGGTGTCTAGATACAAAGTGGTCGAATTTATCTGTAAGTCCAATTGGTAATCGTGGAATTGTATCGTGTCAAGGTGAGTTGTCCAAGAACCTGCTCGCAAAGTTCGGAACTTCCGCCACGTCCCCCTTTTTTGACCTCGGTCATGCCGAGGTCGACCCAACCGCCTGACCCTTGAACTCGGAGTGATACCTTCCAGTTGTCAACATCCTGCTCTCTGTCCCTGCGGATTTCTCGCCGGAAGACGCGAAGATATGCCGATCTTTATGAGTGGATGCGTGGCAGCATAAGGTGCGCAAAAGTATGTCACAGCCTTCACGAGCAAATTCGGAACTTCTTCCGTGAAAGCTAAGAATTGTTTCTACGCAAACCCCGGATGCAAGTAAGTGCTGTAACAGCAATTTGGATGGTCCGGCAACATAGTCACAGAAGAGCGGTTTTGACATAAACGGTCATACACCCGACTGACTTTTATCTGTCAGCACAAACTCCATTCAATCAGCAACACATATCCACCTAGATCTCAACTACCTCGGTTAGCTTCAGCTCTTTGTAAGAATCATACTATCCCAAAATGGCGCCTTACTTAGCTCCAGAGTGGCTAGAGGTTAGACTGCATCCATTGTATGAGCATTCACGAAGCTAACCCGTGGCAGGTGGAAAAAGAGCTTGGTGGCCGCCTAGTCCTCGGCGGGACCATGGAGAATTATCGAGCTGGTGGAGAAGCCATTGCAAAGTATATCAAAGCTCATCTGCCTCCTCCTCGAGACGATGGACTTGAGGTTGGTAAGTGCACAACACATCAGAAGCTCCATCTTCAACTAACAGGATTCAGCGGACGAGAAAATCAACGAGAATGTTACTGTTCGTACTTACAAGCCGAAAGACTCCGAGGAAGCCTTGCCAGTTGGCGTTTTCTGTCATGGAGGCGGCTTCTCTGACGGATCTATCAATATGGAAGATGGCTTGTGCAGACTGATTGCATCCATGTATCCTTGCATTATCGTCTCCGTTGAGTACCGTCTTACACCAGCAGTCGATATCGAGGTCGTATTCCAGGATGCCTTTGATGGATTCTCATGGGTAAATCACCTTTTCCGCCAACCACAAGAAGTAGTTCTAACCCGCGGCCGCAGACTTACGAAAATGCGTCCAAGCTCGGAGGAGACCAGAGGCGTGTCTTTACGCTTGGTAGCTCTTGCGGTGGTACACTCTCCCTTGCCACAGCCCATAGACTCATTGAACTTGGACGAGAGGGGCAGCTCAAAGGAGTCATCAACATGGCGGGAGGTACAGTTCATGAAGCCAATGTGCCCAAGCATCTACAACACCTCGTGAAGTCTATGGATGAGAACGCTACAGATGTACCTATCATTGACGGGCAGACAGCCAAGATGATCAACAGTACGTAACGAGACGGACTAAAATTACAGATCAGCTACTAATGCCTAATGCAGCATCGACTGGTCTCGACAAGCATGTCGATGATCAGTGGCTGTTCCCTCTCCTCTCATCGCACCTCGCCAAGTTTCCACGGACCTACCTCGTTGCCTGCGGAGCGGACCCTCTGAGAGATGACAACGTAGCCATGGAGCATGAACTTCGTAGCAAAGGGGTCAAGGTCAAGCTGGACATGTACGAGGGGTTGCCCCATGTCTTTTGGATGTTTCCGACGCTGAGTTCTACGAAGACGTTCATTGGGAATCTCATGGCTGGTATCAAGTTTATCTTGGAGTAGACTTCCAGTCCTTCCTGTTTAGCTAGGTAACAGTATTAGAATGAGCAGATGGAGATGCAATAAACGGTTAGGCTTATACAAGATTGCACAACATAAAACGAGTTTGAGTGGCTAAATTCCAATAGAAATAGCATGTTAGAGAGGCTTGTAAGTGAAATGGCTAGACCATCGTGATACTATAGTTTAGGAAAAGGAAGATGGGCTGAGTCCTTTGCATGGTGCAAAGGTCCAGAGCAAGCCTTCATCTGAATTACTTTTTG
The DNA here is from genome assembly GCA_012932015.1 of Fusarium acutatum. Taxonomy (NCBI): domain Eukaryota; kingdom Fungi; phylum Ascomycota; class Sordariomycetes; order Hypocreales; family Nectriaceae; genus Fusarium; species Fusarium acutatum. The sequence goes on along the minus strand of JAADJF010000215.1, from coordinate 74,376 downwards.
TGAACTGCTCTATGCTCAAATCTCTGCACAATTTGCTGTGGCCAAATCTGAACGGAGGAGGGAATTCCGCATACCCCGCGGTCAAGATATACAAAGGTTAATAATCCCCATCGGAGGACCAGGCGCCGGTTCAGTCGATGGGAGGGCATGTGTCCTCTTGTGAAACAGCGTTGGAAGCACAATACGGCGAGGAACGTAGCTCGGAAAAGCCGGGGTATAGCGGGAGTACTATGACCTATACTCTCATTGCTTAGAAAGGGCTTGTATTTATTGTTATAATTGACGTATAACATCTTGGCGATTGTGGCGTGTCTCGGCTCTTCCGACCCAAAGTAGGAAACCCTATTTCGATCGTCCGTACATGCAGATAGCACCCTCTTCGTGAGAAGTAATCCCCAAAGAGTCTGGCAGCCAGGAGCGAGCTCCAAGCGGATATTCCGAAAGCTGCCTGCAGTTCTGTGACAACAAGGTCCAGGGTCATACCCCGGATCCCCAGGTCGGAATATAGATAAGAATTCCGATCCTAGGATGGGGATTCATGGCTTAAGCATTAGCGTCGACACTACCCCGGATTTCCCTGTATCACTAGCCCCTGAGATCCAACCAGCCTCTTGATAAAAGTCTAAGCAAAGCCCGACTTTAAGTTTAGATCTCCAAACAGCTACTACCAGCCTTTCCTGGTCTGTGTTCTTATCACAACCCTTATTGTAGCACGCTAGTAGACGTACTCTACCGTTACTACCCAGCATCACTCGACAGGCTCTGAGTATCTCTTTCTACTCGTCGATCTGGCATCCACTCTCACTTCGTAAAAGAAAACCTGGCAGCAACCCCCAAGCACGGCATGGCGACCTCCTCTGAGAGCGGTCTGTACCGAAAAGATGGCCCGATGGTAAGTTCTTCTATGTCGCAACACTATGACCTGACAGTCAACCACTCATTCATTGTCCTGTTTCTATTAACGTCGTCTACTTCATTCATCCAATCCTTTAATCCAGTTTCTTATCATTCGCAATTCTGAGAACGCAGCGCTAACACATGTCTATGTCTAGTCATGGCCCCTATGGTGGCGCTTCATTATGATGGGTAATCTATCCTTCTTCGTCATGATGAACCAAGTCTTGGGTTCCTGCATCCCACCCATGCTTCTTCCTCTGGTGAAGGATATGCATGTGAGTAGCATAAAGATCTCTCAGCTTGCGAGCTGGGGCACTCTTTGCATTGGTCTCGGAGTAAGTGCTATGGCCCAATCCAGTTACTCATGTGAGTTCAATCGACGCTGAACAGTTTCTCTATTGTCAGAACATCTGGGCGCTCCCCACCGTTGCATACATCGGCAGCCGCTACACCATCCTCATCGGTCTCGCAGTATTCACGGCTGGCTTCTTCTGGTCAGCCAGAGCACAGTCGTACGAATCTCTACTCGCAGCTCGTGTCATTGGTGGGCTGGGCGGTGGTGTTGTGGAGGCACTTGGTCCAGTTGTTGTGGTGCTCCTATTTCCACGCGAGTACGTCGCCAGAGCCATGAGCGTATACACATGGGCATTGGGTGCTGGTGCCGTCTTCGGCCCTCTGATTACTGGCTACGCTGTCGATAATCTGGGCAGCTGGAGGTATCCAAACTACATCTTCGGTGGCATCTGTGCTCTCAACCTTCTCGCCATGATCTTAATGTTTCCTGAGCCTCTTACCAATATTCGCGTTGCTGGCGACCCAGAGCCTTCCGATATCTCCATCGCGTCGGCTGATGAAGAACAAGTCGGTGAGCCAAAGGAGCCTTTGGAGGATGTTGGGAATGCGCAGCAATACGAGACTTGTCCGGCTTCAGAGGCCGCAATCGAGCCATGCAAACCCGGTGCCCTCTGGTTCAGACGGTCATTCTTTCTCACCCTAAAGCACAACCAGCCACCGCCAAACTTCTTCTATCTCGTGGTCGAACCATTCAGAATACTCGTGTCTCCTGCTGTCATCATCACAGTCCTTCTGTTCGGATTCTCAATCGCCGGCACCATTGCCACTTCGATCCTTGTTTCCATCACCTTCTCCCAGCCCCCATGGCTCTGGACATCCGGTCAGGTCGGTCTTTACAATATTGCCCCCCTCTTGGGGTTGATAGCCGGGATGCCTGTCGGTGGTGCTGGAGCTGATTGGCTTGCTGAGAGACATTTGCGACGCCACGGCGAGTTCAAGCCTGAGTCAGCATTGCCAATCCTCTTGCCATTCGCCATCGCAACTCCAGTCGCTACAACGCTTATAGGTGTTGGATTCCAGCGCGGCTGGCACTGGGCTGTCGTTGGACTCTTCTGGGCCATTCTCAATGCCAATCTCACAGGAGGCTGCAACGTTATGATCTCTTACTGCACTGAGAGCTACCCCAAGAAGGCCATTCAGATCGGTGTCGTGGTTAATATTATCAAGAATGTCATTGGCTTTGGCGTATCCTATAGCACTCTGGACTGGTGGATGAAGGATAAGTACTTCATGTTCTTGACTGTTGCGCTGGTTCTTTTTGGGCTTTTCATTGCGGCCGTTCCATTGTGGATTAGCGGACCGAGCATTACGCGTAAGACTAAGGCTTGGGTGAAATATGAGGAGGAGTAGGGTGTTATCTGGATATTCGAGTCCTGTGAGCTTGGAAGCAGTGTTCCGTTGCATATCGGTATAGAGTAGCATTCAGGATGATGATGACAATATTTCCTTAACTGCTCTTTTGACTTCAAACTTCTGCTAAGCATAGTAGCCTAAGGGTTATACCCCCGAAGGGCCTCAGTGTTTCCAATACTTTACCGCCTATCGGTTTTAAGCATCAATGGCGAAGTAAAGAAACCCTAGCATTGGCCGGGTCTACATCCCCAATATTGCCGCAACGTGTGGATGATACTGGCTGGCTCAAGCATCTTGGTGCTAACTCACTGCCGTCGAGGTCATTGCGTGGGGTAGAGTGAAGCGTTGAGATAGCATACTGGAGCATAGTCAATTTCGTCCACACTAGTATATGCTACTGATGCCGCACCTTTACCGTAGAACTATCTTTTCAAGTAGCTATAAGCAACTTAAATGGGTGTTCTTACTTAATGCTCTTCCAGGTTTATGCCGGGTTTGGCAGTCAATGTAACGTCTATGAATTCCGCGCATTCCGCTAAGATAAGCATCTTTTTACCTGGAAATGGGCTAGCTGAAATGTTAGACAAGCCACGGCGCTAAGGCTTTATCTTTTTAAAGACGTATGATTAGACAATCGGCAATACTTGCCAGAACCCATGCTTCAGCTGCAGTATAAGCTCGGCAATGATATGCCGACACCGAAGCACGATCTTGACTTCAGCGTCTTTATAACCTTTAGAACCCACCGACCCAAAAGATTTCATTCTTCTTCCTGGATATCACGAAGTTGTTGATATCGCGCAAAGGCAGATTTAGTTATTGCTTCATATTCAGGCGTCCTTTTGAATTATTCCAAGTCAAACACTCGTATAAATAGAAGCCATGCACCTGATATCGCTCTTCGCTTATGCTTCCGTGGTCGTAGCGGCCACAGATGTCATCTCGGTAGGTCTAATACAAACCAATTGCCTGAGCGTCGAGTTCTGATTTCACTAGGCAAGAGTCTACAGTGAGACTAACTTGAAAGGGTCGTATAAGGACCTTCACGGCTTTGGTTGCAACAACATTACACCCAGGTACCTATAGTTCTTATGAGCGGATTTGATGAAGCTAATCCTGGAGCAGCACCTTTAAAGTTGAGAGTATCAATCTTCGCCACCAAACATTCTGCTACCTGTATCCGTAAGATGACCATGTTGTATTGGTGCGTGTCAGTTACTAACGTTCAGTAGTAAGAAAGATTGTAAAGGGTCGAGCATCTATACATCGAGGGATGTTGATGATCTGAGACAGGACCCGACTCTTTCAGTTCATTGCTTTGATAGTTCGAGTTAGGAAATTTGTTTAACTACATATAGTATCGAAGTTCATGCCGATATAATTATTGATTTTTATATGATGCACTGCTGGTATAGTGATTCTATGTAAAATCACTTACGTCGCTGTTCTGTATCGGGGAGTAAAACGCTGTGGAGGATACCGATGCTAGTTAAGAGTGAAATATGCCATTAACGATAAACAATTCCATCTTGCGGCTTCTCGACCTGGTATTGAGAAAATCCACAATGGTTTGTAACCTCCCTATCAGACCCTTCTGTCTGTCGCCACATAACACCCCACTGGAGAGGAAACATAGACGCGTCCGGCTGCAGAATATTATCCGGGTGATGGCAAGCAGCAGCAATCGCCAAGCTGCAACTTGCAGCTAAGGGCATGGCAGTTGGTAGGCGTCGCAGTGCAGTGATGATAACCGCAGCAGCCATGAAAATAGCTGTGATGACGACGAAAATGATGGCTATAGGGGAGTATCCACAAGTGAACAGTTTCCAAATACCCGATTGTTCAACGGCGGCTATAAAGATACTCTGCGACAGCATCCAGTGCATCAATATCGAAGCTAACAATAGCGGGACACTATAGCGGAATGGGAGCTGGAGGAAATATCGCGATCGCTGGTCACCCTTTGGGTTAGATGATATGCGCAAAGACCTTCTTTTGTTGCCATAGCCACTCCATTCCTCGGCGGCGGCCATACAGGTAAAAACGCTATTGTACTGGAAATAGAGGAATGAAAAGATCAGCTGAGGAAGGTTAGCCATGAGGACGTTCGCGATGAGCCTCCTGTCGCCCTTGTCATCCCACCCCAATCCCGATATCAATGTCAGCTCGTTCGCACTGCCAAATCCGAGATTCCAAAGACTTTTGAGATCTCGGGGCCCTGGTAGTATCTGAACACCCCATATAAGGAGAGAGCAAGTGCCGCAGAATGCAGTCCCGTACCTAGAAAGCGTAAGTACTGGCTCGTCCATAGAGTCTAATGACCTTACACAACAATACTCCAGTTCCATCTTCTTTCCATTACCACGATGCCTCGGCATCTAGGCTTTTCATCCATGGTGCAAGGCTGATAGAAGTGACCTGCCCGAACCATGCGGGCAGATGCTAGGCAGGCTCCAGTGGTCGTCTCATCCGGAGATATCAAGAATGACTGTATAGCATCCCCCAGAACGAACAGTGGCTCTTTAGGTGGCCGTAGCGCTATGAAACCCAGTGTAACTGCTTTCACGAAATTGACTACAAGTATGACCACTGCGATTCGAAAGTCAAAGTTCAGTCGACACATCTGTTCCGCTGGCTGGCTGAGGCAATATTTGACACGTTTGCCCCACGGGCTCCAATCGTCGGACTGGCTCCTGATTTCAGGTAACTCGCTACGACATGGGGGGCAGCTAGGACCAACCCAGCCGCAGATCCAGTCATAATCTGAGGATGCAGGATAGTCACAAGAGCTGATGCGCTCCAAAAGCTGATAGGGACTCTCATTCCGAGTAATCAGAGATCCCATCGATTCGGCAATAAGTAATACATCACGTCTCTTGGTTTGGAAGGCAACGGCGTACTCGTTAATGCACTGCAAAGCAGTAAGGTTGTCAAGCTGTCCAAGGTCTCCGGCTATGAGGTGCTTAACTCTTCGCTTATCGCCTGGGGAATCCTTATAACTGTATCTAGAACCCGTCCAAAGGAGTTGGAATTCTTCGTCGACTGTGAAAGTGTAATATTCCCATGTTATCAAAGAGGAATAGACTACTGAGTTGAATCTTGGCTATTAACTCCAGGCTGGTATACGGATTTGGAGAAGCTTACAAAAGATGCAGTGGGACAGAAGACAAGACCAACAACAGCCAAAGAGCAACTCTTGTTCGAGACAGCATTCTCAAGTTGCGAAAGCTGGGAATCCCAATGTCCATCCACTGTTTGCGCGCATGCGCTTGGTCCACATCTCCTCTAGTTGGCGCAGAGAGACATTGCATACCGTAGTTGCTTGCAGCGAGAAGAATTGAACCAAAGATGTTGATGACAAGGTGAAGCACAACATTAATTGTGCGTGAAGCCGAGCAAGATATCTCGTAGATAATCGTCCGGCTCGAGTTTTCGCTGCCTTTGAGGCTCACAACTGACCAGATGGTGAAGCCAAGATTAATAATGAGGACAAGCATGCAGGCACATGCACCAGCAATGAGGCTGACTTGCCATTTGGCTCTCTTTAAGGCCGCTGGAGTATTAGCAGCTGTCTGTCCTTCCGAACTGTTGTTTAAATCGGCGACTATCTCCTCTGCGGTTGAGTTTGATCCTCCCATTGTAGTTGCGGTCGCGAGAGTTCAAATGCAAGTTTGTTATCCCCCTCTCATGTAGGATGGGGCATTCGTTCTGAGGGATGCTTTTTAGCACAGTAACCCCGCTTGCTGATTGTTGATGGTAGGTCTGCCAAGAATATTGGCTAGTTGTGGCGGCTCGAGAATGCCTTATGGCGTTGAGCTGAAAAGATCGGCTTTGCATGGCCAATAAGAGATTATGAGCGCCAGATAATTGGAATGCTGGAGTTCATGCCTTGGGCTTGGCAATCTCGTTGCCACGCCCAACAAGAAGAAAGAGAGTACAAAAAGCTTTCAAATTGTGGGTTGTACTCAAAGCTTTGTGATCTGTTGCTCAGCCACATAGTGCAAAGATCTAAGCCCAAAATAAGCATAAGTCCTTAAAGCAGCCACGTAAAGTGATGGCCATGGGTGAGTATCCACAAGTGAACAGTTTCCAAATACTCGATTGTTCAACAGCAATAATGAGGTGCATGAAGATCGAAGCTACTAAGAGAGGGATGTCGGCGCGTCTGATGGTGGTAATGTAGTCTTCCCAGGCTTCACTCTCTTCTTCTAGAAAGGCCTTTAGTTCATCGGCTTTGTTGGTGCAGAGAATGAGACTCTGTTGCAGCTTTTTGTTTTGCAAAGTAAGAAACCAAGGTCTAGGTTCTACTCGTGCTTCAGGACCTTATGTCTTGGATTTTTGCTTTAATCCTATGCATAAGTGAAATCACTTGTATGTTTTAAACAAGAGGTTCATTTAGGCCCTACCAAATATAATACTCCTAAAAGCGGCCTCAGTCGAGATACGCCTGCTTAAAGGGAGAGGACTAGGAGCTAGGTACAAATAGATATAACCCTATACTACTTGTCTTCTAACCCCGCCTCTTCCTTATAATAAGCATTGTGAAAGCCTCTAGGTAAAAGCTTATATTGAGGAAAAAGATATCGCATTCATATTCATGACCTCTATTCGCAGCCCAAGGCTTAACCTTATTGGCTGCAGTTAGCTACACAGCCTTTGTAATAAGAATATATATACCAAAATCCCGAACCCAGGCATTAAAAAAGGCCCCAAATCAGCTCTTCAAATTTTCTATCCTCCTCAACACGACAAACCACCTCCCCCATCAGCTAGCTCTGGGTTGTGCTTCGTTCTGTTTCATCGACGACTGCTAGTACGTGTCGTAAGCGCTTGTCAAACATGGCATCGGTTGACTGGAAGTTTACTTACCGTATCGATCTTGCTGCGCACGAGGCCATTGATGCAACTTGCACAGAGCTTGCTGTGCAACTGCAGTATTGTCTTCAGCAGAAAGCGTAGGTAGACAAACTGGACAAGTTTGAGATGTACTGCCGGTGAAATACGAACCAAGAACTTGTTCGTAGACCGTGCTTTGACCTCCTTGACCGTAAGGGTATCTTGTGTTACCGTCCCTCCGGCAATAGGCTGCATCACTACCGACAGGCTGGCTAGCGTAGGTATCTCTCTTTGCGGTCTTTTTGGGTCTCCCCGCAGTCCCGTACCCCCAGGAGTCGATTTGTGACCAGATGTTGGTGTTTTCATTGATGTTTGGCTCAAGGCTTGACGTCGGATTGGTATCAGGAAAGACGACGGAAAGGTTTATTGCATTGAGGTCGGGTGATTCTGGGACCACTGGAGTGCCAGGTTAGCTTTAGGAACAAATCAAATTAGGAACAAAAGCTAGACTTTTACTCGCTATTCGTAATTATGATGGATTGCGGCTCGCTTGATAGGAGTGTCGCGTAATAAGACTTAAAATGCCGAGCATTCCAGGGTTCAGCACGCTGAAATGGAATGATTGCGTTAGTGGTATGGTTGCTGGTATTCAAGGTCCAATTTTCTCTTGCTGGATGCCTGAATGGGAATAGAACCTTGCCAGCCCAGTGTCCCTGACGGGTTGCACCCTTAAATAGCGAAATCGCACTGACTGTCAGCATGGTTCGCCTTGGTCTTGTTGGTGCGGGGCTATTGCTGCTACCCCTCATGAGGCAGCCAAGGCCCTTGAGGCGGATTCATGCTCGGGCGATCTACATCGATTATTGGAGCTTGAGTCTGCCTTGCCTATTTTTGTTCCCGAGTCATCCCTACTATACCAATTCAGATACACTTGATGACCAGTTAGTCAAATTATCTTAAGACATTCCTAACTTGCTTAGCATTTCATTTAACTACGGCAGATTGGCGGCTATGGTAAATCTGTCCTATGACGAAAGATTGTAAACTCCAAGACTATAAATACAATATAGCCAGATAACATGGCTCCTCCAATCCAACGATCAAACCTTTCGCCATACCATACGGTTATTGTGAGCGCTAGCGTGGAGCCCCAGAGGACAAATAGCTCAGGGACGTTCACATTACCCCCATCAACGTTCCCGGAGGTATCAACCATAACAATGCCCAGGCAAAGCGACAGGAGGAAGACGTTGCTCCCGACAGTATTGGCCACAAGAATCCCTACATGGCCCCGGTTCCCGCTCAGAACAGCAACGAATTTCTCGGGCAGGGTGGTTGCGATGGCAAGAATAACAATACCGAACAGAACATCGGAGATGCCAATAGCGTCTGTGACGTTGATGGCGGCGTGTGAGAGAACATAGCCCGACAGGCAGATGGCTAAGAAGCCAAGGACCAGAAAACCGATGTGATATCCGAGACTCCGTCTCCTTCGACGGCTTGACACATTTGTGACCACGGCCGCCTCAGGACAGCCATCGACTCGCTGGTCCCGTTCGTTCCTATCCCCAGGCTCACGCTCATCATTGCCCGGCAGAAGTGGGGTCCTGACAGATGGCGTAGATTGTGCCGATAAGATGTCACTTTCATCATCGCTGCTATCATCATCCGAAACTTCGGGGGCGGTGAGACTTCCTCGACTGATAGCCCAGCTTATGGAGATGAGGTAGATTACGAAAAGCGCAATTAAGACAGAGCCACATATCAACCAGGCGATCCTCTGGGAGAAGTAAATGATTGGCGTGACAAAGGTGGTGATAACAAGCAAACACAGAGAGTATATCTTAGCGCTCCTGTCAAACTCAACGTGCGAGCCCGTAGGACGGAACAAAAGTCCGAGTGAAAAGGCACCGAGGACATTTGAGATGGCCGACCCGATGATATTTCCCACTGCCAGCGAGGGTCGACCCTGCGCAAGTGAAGCAACAACGACAACGAGCTATGATGAGTTTAACTTATGAACATAGAGGTTGGATTCAAGCCGTACCTCTTCCCACTCTGCACCGGCAGTGAGCAGGGCAATCACTGTGTCAGGAATTCCCGTCCGACGGGCAACGATGGCAGTATGGTCGACGAATTTATCGGCGCCGAATTCAAGAAGGAATAGGGTGCTGATGAAGACGGCGACATTGTAGGCGATGGCGTCACCGTTGATCATGATAAAGTGACGAAGAGAAGAAGACTGAAAGGGCAAAGAAAAGAAGATAGAGATGAGGTCAGTAGAGTTGGCGTCATAGGAGGATAAAAGCGGGGAAATTTTTGACATTGGATAGCCCTCAAAGTCTCACCATTTTAAACCTTTATAGGCCTAGTTGAAGCAGTCTAGCTACCATACACATACCATACAAACACATGAGATTGGGTTGGTAGCCCCTAGAGGTCTTTTGGCGATTTCCCAAATAGCCGATAGGTCAAAACGCAGATAGAGATCTGATATCTTACAATTAGTTAAATAAATGCAGTAGCTTTTGGAATTTATATGGTATATTTTGGACCAGCTTTTGAACTTCCGACGTAGTTTAAAAAGCTATATCACCAAGAAAATGCTCGAAAGGCGAAAACATCCCTGCCAAACAAACTCAATCCTGCTATGGCCAACGACGCAATATTTATAAGCAACTCTGATAATGATGAGATTGATCTGAAAGCCGATACGACGCTGTAAATTAAATCACCATAGGAATCATAGCAACTGACTTATGCTCGTCGCAGAGATACGATTATTGTCAATCCACGTTGAGTGCTTTTACGTTATTACACACCTACCCGGAAGAATAATTGACATCTAAAATTAGGAGCTCGCTCAACCTGCGTTACCCCTGAAAGAATCGGGGCGACAGAGACAGACTATTGAATTTGCTAGCTAGATCTGTTCAAGTAGCGCGCCCTAAAGCCAATAGTTCCAGCTCGCTTGCCTCTCAAATCTCGAGGAAGCCTAACGTGATGATAAAGAGGATAATTCGCTTTTTCGTCTCTTTTAATTTCTCTCTCTTTACCTACCACATTTCAGTCACTCGTTTTTATTTCCAGTCGCTCTTTATAAGTTTGTTCACGATGCGTGTAACTGCTACCTTTGGTACCCTTATCATGGGCGTAGGCCTCTGCGCCGCGCGCGTAAGTGTTCCAAAATGCCCTCTAACGCCACAAGTGGAAGCTTATAGTTCTAGGCTTGCGCCCCCCATCCTCGACCAACAACAACATCGTCGTTCAGCAGCGAAATTGGCACTACAACGGCTGGAGGCGCCGCCACAACGACTACTTCTGAAGAGACTATCAGCGCCACCGAGTCTGCATCCAGTATTGAGTCATCTGTCACCGTAGAAACTTCTACAGCCGACTTTGCCACTACAGAGCTGGAGACGACAACTTCTGGCGCAACCTCTCAAGAGACTCTTAGCGTTACGGAATCTGAGACTAGTGTCGAATCTTCTGCCATGACGACCGATGGTATCAGCTCTTTCACTACCCTCCTCGCGACCACGACTGCTGTTACTTCGGAAGAGACCGAGACCTCTACGACCGTCGACGATGCCACAAGCACAACAATCGAAACCACCACGACTACAGCTGGCCCTCCCGTGATTACTAACCTCGTCGAGAATGGTGGCTTCGAAGAGTCTACCGTCGATCCTTGGGTGGTAGAAGGAACCTCTCCGGTAGTCAACACCAACCCGTTTTCCTGCGCCGAGGGCAACAAGTGTCTGTGCGTATTACTGTCATCTTGAAACACTGATTCATTCGTACTAATATTCCGCAGGCAACTAAACGGAAACCTTGGCAATTCCGCCAGCGTCTGCCAGCGCGTCGAAGTCGAGGCGGGCTTTGAGTACACTTTCAAAGCGCAGGTTCGCCAGTACTGCATCAAGGAGTATGGCTCAAACATACTTAACTGCGATGACAATGTCAATACCGCTGAACTGTCTATTGGCGGAGTATTCGACTCTGGTGCAGATGGCATTCCCGGGAGTAATGAATTCAACGACTTTACTTACACCTTCTCATATACCGGCCCAAGCATTGATTCTACTGATCTCTGCATTACCATCACGCAGAACCAAGGCCTTAGTCCTACCTTTTACCTCGATGGCGTGTCTTTCACGCGTGGGCAAGCTGTGCCTATTCCTGACCCGACGGAGTAAGGGTTCACAATGACATATAAACGTTGAACAGGCTGGAGAAGTTTATTTCTCTTGGAGGTATGAAGGTATGCATGCTGAGTACTTAATAGCTGGTCAAGTTATCAATTGTCTCTGCTGGTTCAAGCTCCTTCACATCATATCACGCCACGCTTAATACCATTTACCTATATTCTTGCCCTGTCTGCTGGCTTTATTCTTCACAATTCCGGTAAATAAATTCAATAGAAGATATGTATTTTCCGAAAGAATTACAAGTATGGTAAACCTACTTCTATGGCTCTATTATGCCTTTGCAGATGCCGCGGCAAGAGTGGCAAGGTATCCTGCTTGACTCAGAGCTAGACAATAGGAATTAATAGTCGTTCCTAGAGATAATGTAAATGCCAATTTGATAAGATACCAAGTCCTTATTGGCAGTTGGTGATTGAAACTTAATATAAGTGTGTTTTGTTTTAATTTCCTTTTATTTAGTTGCGATAACCTTTCCTGACCCGGCTTGATTTCGTTCAGACACAACTACGAATTGACGAGACACATCAGGATGGATGAGACTCTCTTGCCAACCAACAAATTATCATTACATTCTCGCCTGCATCTTCGCCTTCTTCCGGCTGAACCAAGTCATTATTCTTACTGCTTCAATCTTCTTCGCAGCTGCTGGCAGCTTTTCCTGCAATGTCGCCGTCGGTTTGCAGGTCAATAAGACTGATGCGTCGTGGTGACGGAAGTTGACAGTGCCTCTTTAGTCCCTATTTACTCTTCCTCATCACGAATAGCATTCTTATAATCATCCTCAGACCCGAAACCAAGCGTCTCGGTGCGTCTGAAGTAGGGCGAGTAATCATCCTCATCCTCAAAGTCCTTGGGGTCAAGATCCCAGATTATTTCTATCATCCAAATGAGCCACTCGGGTGGAGGAGGCCACCTGCGAAAATACTCAATTCGCTGCTTTTCGTCGAGTTGCTCTTTCTGCTGCTCCCACCAGGTCCAATACATCATAATATAAGATTCGCCAGCACCCATGCGCCAGCCTATGCTGTACGGATGTTGTTTTGGAAATATGAACCAGGGTGGAGGAACTGCTCCGTGTTGTTGAACCAATTTGGCAATTTCATTTTGGTGCTCTGTGGAGGCGCTCATTATCCATAGCAGTATAGTATAGATTAGGCCCAAGCAATATTTGAGAGGTGCGGCGCTGTAGAATTGCGATATATTTATCTCAATGTTGGTCGTGTTTAAAAGAGTGATAGATCGGGAATTCTGATGGGTGCAATAGCTGATCTGGTTTGATTTAGATGGGTTGGAATGGATTGTATCTATTGCACTGAGCGTGGTTAAAAAGGTTAAAGTGAATATAATAAGTAGCAGTAAATGCCTCGACTTATCATTGTTTTCGTGCGGGGTATTCCATCTCACAGAGATGCCTAAAGATTCGCTAGATTACTAATGCAGTTAGTCCCTAGGACTGCCAAAATGATCCGACCTGGGTGGCTATTTTCCGGCCGAAATGGACCGCGGCACTAACTTCAAGGCGTTCCACGTAGAGACGTGGAGTTGGTGTCATAGTAGGATAAAAGCAGAGAAGTTTTGCATCTGATCGCTGCAAGAGTCTCACTTACTTAATCCTCTATAGGTCTAGTCAGCCATACATGTATCTGCTACCGGCTTTTAAACACCCCCCACAGGTAAAACGGCGCTACCACCAACAGATGCTTCAAGACTCAATACACTCCTTAGTAAATAAGCTCAACCATGATTATTGCATCCCGTCACATAGTCCATCTTAAGTGTGCAACCGTCCTTATACTCGACCTTTCCACATTTCTTACAGTGACCACCGTCTTTGCGAATCCTCTGGTACCAATCCCACATGTCATAACCCTTCATCTTACAGCCCTCACCTTCAAGAAAGACGCCGCAGCCAATCCCGTCAGATTTGCCCCAACAGTTTCCATCAAGGTGGTCCTTCCTAGTAACGGATCACAGATACATCCGTGTAATGTGGTTTTTTGTTTCAACTTACTCTGTAATATATTCAAATCAACTGCGTGGTCGCGGTCCTTGAGCCGGAGCAGCGGGCTGCCACACTGTCACTTGTAAGCATTTCCATATCGATCCGTAGTGATGGGTGTTGGTAAACTTACAAGCTTGCTCCCCTTGCAGTCGTACTTTGGCTCAAAGGGTGGGAGGGGAATCAGTGTAGGATGAGTGGGCGGAGGTGGAGGTTTAGGAGGAGCAGACGGTGTTGGCGATGGTTTGACTTTGCAACTGGTATTCTCGGGCGGAGGAGTCCACACTGGGTATCCAATGCGCGCCTGATAATCCTTCATAATTTCGCAAACGACCAAGCTGGCAATCATTCCATGCAGTGGAATTTGAGGGTGGAAGACTCGTCCATACCCATCCGGAATCAGGTAATCCAACATCGCTACACGCGCAGCGAGCGCCTTCTTTGCATCATCGTCATTATGGTGAAGCTCGGCGTTGGGCTTGTATCCATACGAGTTGCTTGCTGCCTTTCGGACTTGGTCGATAGTGTAACCAGGGGTAGCTTCGAAATCCTATCAAGTTAACTTGAAGATGCAATACTGACGCGTCTTGGGGAGAACTTACTCTGTCGGTCATGTTTCCGTTCTGTTTGCTACCAACCATATCGACAAGCCACTAAGATGTCGTATATCAGCATTCTCAATCAGACCATGACATGGCTCCCACAGATGAGACCGCCAAAGTATACGTACGCCTTTGAATCTCAGTTGGTCCCTCAGAGGCTTTCGAAAGATACAACACATGTCAGTCTTTCATTCTGGAAATCCTTACTCTATTCGTCGCCTAGCCGTTACCGGTGCTTGACCCAACACCACTGACAATGGATGCACCCAATGGCATGATCCTCAAGGCAGTTTTTTCGCTTTGGCGAGCCTGGAGATCTGCATGGTTGGGAGCAAAGTTGGTTTCCTTGAGCTCCAAGTCATAGGAGTAGTACTGCCCGGAAGGCACACCTGCTACTCCGCCCAAGAAGGCGAGAGCAGGCACAGCCAGATTTAGCACAGTATTTACGTTCATTGCACTAAGCAGCCGCACAGACAGGAAGAGAATGGATAATCTTGAATAGATTTAGAAAGAAGTTTTAGGACTAGGGTGTTGGACGTTGAGGATAAGAGGCCAACTGGACCATAAAATCACCAAAATACACCGCAACTACTATACTTAGTTCACAGAAATGCTATTCTCCTATACTGTATCCTTATGAGCAAGACATGTCAGCAACTCATGGCTGAGCCTGAAGAGTAAGCTGTCTCATTTTATGACACCTGTTACTACATCGGGGTTTCAGTCTCACCACCCAGTACTGTAAATCGCGAAAAAGCAGGGGTATTGGTTAGCTATGCACTTGAAGAATTTGTCACGAGCAGCTCTGCTTACAGACTTGGGGTCCGTAATCCTTCCCGGATATCCGAGACGGGCGGCAGTAAGAGCTAGGATAATTTAGGTAACTTCCGACTCACAAATCGATCACTATGAAACGCTTACGAACCACTTAGATACCGCGGTCAGATGGGTGATATCGATGCCCCAGTAGGTCGGCTCCGTCTCTTTCTGACATGCATCCTGACACGCTAGGGTAATATAGGAGAACTGATTAGCTGCAAGGGATCTGGAGATACTCCGGAGATAAACGATTGTTATTCCCGCGATAAATCTCGTGTCAGAAAGCAGGAGGCCAGAAAGACCTTTTGTTCACTCACTTATGCCGGGATGTTCTTGAATCATATGATTGCATAGTCTTATACAGCCATCTAATCCCTTAGATACAGTCAGCTAAGCCTAGTACAGTCAGAAAGAGATTGCTCCTACTATGTCTGTAATAGCCGACTTTGCTACAATCATATTTAGAAATCCTTCTAATTACCGACTCTAGCCTCTTATCATATATCAGCCTTTGTCCACAGTCTCATCAGTTGGAGCACTAATTTCAAGTTTCGATCTGCAAAGCAAAATCTCCATTCGCAACAAAACACTGCAAGCCATGCACTTCCTGTGGGTCATTGCAGCTACCGCCTTTTTCAAGGCAGCAGTAGCCATCCCTTGCTCAGAAACCGGATGGTCGACTGGTCATGTCGACGACAACAATTTCCGACCTGGACTAGATCCATTTGATCCCCAAGGACGCTCGGTGGTTGTGAAGGCCAAAGATTGCTATGTTCGATTCCAATCTTATGACCTAGGACTAGTTCAGAATCCAGATGACTTCCAGGTCACCAAAACGGAATTCAAAGCAACACCAGAGCAAGTCCGTGGCACAATCAACAACTACAAGAACTCGAGCGGAACAAATGTTCAGCTTTGCCTGCCTTGACATTCGAGAACCTTTCAATATGTACGTGCAATATATCTCGCTCTACAAAAATTGAAATGTCTGCTTGCTTTGCATGTAAATATCGAGAGCCTACAGTATTTAGTATACTAGTGCATTTCTGATTCATTCCAGGCCAAGGTCGTGCCAGGGAATCTTGGCCCTGATTTCGAAGTAATCCAACCTGAAGAAAGCATAGACGAATCTCACACTACACTCTAAACTAGTAAGTCTTGTTTGCCTCGACGACTCTTTATAACTAACGACATTTACCCAAAGTCCTCCCCAACGGCGTGAAAAAACCTAAAGAGGTGGGACCTGCTAGTGCTGATCAGGGCGAAAGTAATGAAAACCTCAAGAGAGCCGGGAACGTTGGAATTATTGGGCTCGAAGGCACAATATCACCAGAAGACTGGGCCTATACCTCAATGGTCGAAGCTAGATTAGTCATGAACAGCATGGGCCACGAACAGATGGAAGCTTTTCTCAAAAACAAGCAACCAGACATCAAGGCACCCTGGTTGACAGCGGAAAACCTTGATTAAAATGAGTGTGTCGTTATTGATTTCCGCGATTTTTTAATTGGTATATCCGCCCCAAGCCTGCCGGGGCCAGTTAATGGACTATAGCTAGCGGTGTTCTGTGTTTACAGGTTATTTATTAATGTGCTGTTTCTTACTTTAATGTATTGCTTATCAACATTGAAGAGCCATATAATTAGTTAGAGACCTTACGTCTAGACCTGCTTGTGTATCTTTGTCTTACTATAGCCCCGTCATGATATGCACCTCTGTGCTATTAGTCCCTGTTTTACTCTTCCTGATCCCTACCAAATCCAGCCTCCCGTTACGCGTCCACTCCGTAACCATGAACTCGTACATGCCAAAAGTGTCAAGTAGTGGTATTTCCGCGTGCAGCATGAAGTCCTGGTAGGTCGATGCACCAGAGAGCACATGCACCAGAGAGCAGCCATTGCTATCGTTACTCTTCCATACTGCAACCAGATCTGGGCAACCGTCAGCGTTCCAGTCTGCGACGGCGAAGTCGAACGCAGCATCAGTTTCATGCAAGCAAGTGCCTGTTTGTAGAATGAATTTCTGAAAGTCTGATGCGCCGGACATGACGTGTACTTCAGTGCTGTTGGTTCCGGTGTTGGATTTCCTAATGGCGAATAAGTCGGGCTTTCTGCCGGCGTTCCATCGTCCCATTGTGAAGGCCCAGGTGTCGTCTGTTTCGAAAAGCGCGGTCCCAGTTTGTAGAATGACGTCCTGGAAATTAGAAGCGGCTGAAAGGATGCAGACCTCGGTGGTCTTGGTATCGGTGCTTCCTTTCTTGATGACGACGAGATCCAATTTCTTGTCACCGTCCCAGTCTGCTAAGGCGAAATCATATTGTGTTGCCGTTGTCACAGGCAGGCCAGTTACTGTTTGTGCAATGAATGTCCTGAATAGTGAGGCTCCAGAAAGGACGCTGAGTTCAATCATGTTGCTACTAGTGCCTCTCGACTTGACAGCGACCAAATCTGGCCAGCCATCTCTGTTCATATCGCCCATAAGGCATCTGAACGTGTCGTCGATCTCGTTCAGTGCTGAGCCCCTCTGCAAGATGAATTGAAAGCCATCGGACCCAAAGTTTCTTGCAGATTCTTGAATCACTCTCTGAAGTCGAATGAATGCATTTCTCCGACCTTCACCGTATACAAGCGGCATATGTACGCCAAAGATTCCCAGCAAAGAGTATGCAGCGTCCTCCTCACGTTTGGTTTCACGGCCTCTTGCCCATGACATTCGCTCCTCGAGACCAAAGCGAGAAAGAGGGCTTCCCTGCAGAGCTTCCATATTGATTCCCGTGATCTCTTCGATCTCATGCACCATCGATTCCCTGTCTCCAAGTCGATCACCTTCCAGGGAAAAGAATTCGACACATGACGGCGCCACGAGCTCTTGGAGCGTCCAGCCCCGAGTAAACCAACGGCTCTGTCTGAACGCTGTCTCCCACGTCTGCTGAGAGGACAGGGTGCTTCCGACGGAACCTTTAATTGATATATCAGAGAGGTACACGTAGCATTTATCTGCGTTGTGGTACCAGTGGTACATGGAATTAATTGCCTCAGAAAGCTCTGCGCTGCTTGTTTTATCGATACAACAGGTATCCACCCAGAAGAACTGGATGTTGTCATTTGCACTTTGCTTCTCGCAGAAACGAAGCTTCTCATAGCCAAGCTTGTTCTTCCCTTTACCCTCAACCATGTCTTGAAAGGTAACCTCTTCACAGTCCTTTCCCCACGTGTGCGAGAGAATAGTATAGGGCGGAATATGATCGCCGACAAAGTCAGCTAGGCGGAGTTCGCCGTCACTTCCAACTGTAAGAAGACGCATGACAGTTGTCAGAAGGCTTCGGGTCTATCTATACCTAGGTCAAAGAGATGGTAGGATTACTATAAGAGAAAGATAAAGCCGACATGCAGAATTTATCTCTGCTGACATCTTGGGTATATAAGTGGATATCTGCTGACACCCTGACTGTATAAGTACATATGCGCTTACATCCTGGCTGTATAAGTGTATAATCCTATATAAGCAAATACTCCCTTATAAGTACATAATTCTGTTTCGACATAATGGTTTTCAACAGGCAGTTCACATTTACACTGAAGATACTTCTTTATAACTATTACCCTATGTATTTCATATAACACATAATTGTTATAAAGAGTACACATCTGGCAATCTGTATTAATTGAATTACGCTGAAAACATTACTCATGACTAAGTCTACTACAGCTTGTACTGGTATAACGGGCTCTTCTCACCCATAATCTCAAGCTCCTCCTCTGTGAACTTGCTCCGAACCTCAGCCTCGCTGATCTTGGACCGCTTCTTGTTAATCATGACCAAGGCAGTCTCGAGGGTAACAGCAGCCAAGATTCCTGCCACGGCGAAGCCGAGCGATGCACCATATCCAGTCGTGTACTTGGGCTTCTCCTTGTCGATATAGATGTAGCTGCCATAGATACCACCAATAGTACCCGCGCAGGTAACAAAACCGATGCTGATCGCTCGCTTGGTGGGGTTGAGGTTATTGTCGATGTTCCAGGCACTGGTACCGGGCAAGATAGGATACATGCCGGCGCAAGCAAGACAGACTGCGAAATAGCACACTCCAAGGTTCTGAACGATAAACTCGGCTTTGGTCATGAGAATAGAGAAAGCAATGATAATGCAGAGCTGAGGACCAACGATGAAGGGCATTCTCCACTTGTGCTTATCAGCAAATCGAGCGAGGAGGTACGATGAGATAGCTCCACAGAGATAAGGCGGAATAGTCATGAGTTGGGCGTTGCTGGATGTGAAGCCCATTCCCTTAACGATAGAGGGCATGGAGAACTTGAGACCGTAGTTGGGCGCAGCGTTGGACCAGGACATGATAACAAGCAGATATGCCTTCCAGTCCTTAAGAACATCGAACAGAGCTCCCTTATCGAACGTCTTTTCACGGTATTCGCCAGCGTTAGTGACTCTTCGGGAAGCTTGACGTAGAACGAGATATCGCTTCTCTTCATCGGTGAGCCAGTATGAGAGAGTAGGCGAATCGATGAGTAAGAACCATGTGGCGAAGGACATGACGATTGTAAAGATTCCCTCAATGAAGAAGATCCATCTCCAACCAGTCTGACCACCAATTCCGTCCATTTTGGCGATGGCGTAGGCAAAGAGGCCGGAGAAAGCACCTCCAGTAGCAGCGGACGTATATAGAATCGCGACTCGGGTTTGCGTCTCGTGGGGGAGGTACCATTTCGAAATGATGAGGATAGCGCCGGGAAAGAAGCCAGCCCTGGGGATGTTAGCAGGCATGAGATGTAGAGGTGGGTGAGTACGTACTCAAAAAGACCAAGGAGGATACGGATTGCGCAGAGTTGGCCAAAGTTGTGGATCAGACCAGTGCAGACCACGACGATACCCCAGATGAACATGATGGTAGCCATATACTGAGATGGCTTCGCAAACTTGTTGAGGATCATATTGCTGGGAACCTCAGCGAGAATATCTGCCCAAATTAGTCCTGCTTAGCATCACCTGAGGGCTAAACATACAAGGAATAAAGTAGATTGAGAGCGCAATGTTATACTGCTCTCCATTCATACCAAGATCCGGAAGCATCCCCTCGATCTTGGCGTTTCCGATATTCGCTTTGTCGATGTACGTGACGAGGTAGAGAATAGCAAGCATGGGCATAAGTCGCCACTAAAGAAGTCAGATCTTATCTGCGCAGAGGGAAACCAATCAACTTACATCGATCTTTGCCAAGACCTTCTTCTTCTTCTCCTCAGGAAAACTGGCGACAAACTCCATGTCCTCAGCGGATAAACCACCATTGGTAGCCGCAGTGTTGGCATGATCGAGATGAGAGGCGATAGCCTCGACATCCTTCTCATCCGAGATGGAGTTCCTCAGAGCCATGATCACAAACTGAATCTCAAGGTAATGGTGAAGATGTTGTTAGATCCTTGTGATTCGGAGTATCACTGGATTTACGACTTCAATATCGGGGATATCAACTCCTTTTTATGGGATTAAAAACTTGGCATGGGGAGTGAATGCGGGGTATGGGGTATCGAATCTGGGGGAGGGAGACTAGCGCGTTTAGAGTTCTGAATGAGTCGTGCTTGGAGACGCACTGATAGTCTTGGATTGGAGGGGAGGGTTGGTTGGCCAGTAGGAGGGAAGACCGAGGGGGATGGCCGCCCGCTTGGTGATAATCTGTGCTGCCCAAGACATTATCGAAAGATGATTGCAGCATCAGTGCAGGAAATGTGATAATGTCGGTGTCGGTTATTTGACCGATTATTGCGATATTCACTAATAAATGCTTTGTGATGAATTGTGATCTTACCATGAGCATGTAGGCGACAAATGCGAAAGGCAGACCGTGTCCATGATGAGGGCGACGCCGACAAGCTAATACATCGGGATTAGCCAAGCTAGATACACAGTAATGGCCGAGGCGTTTGAGTGATCCATTTTAGTAAGATCGAATGTGCTTTAGAAATGTTTGCAGGCAAAGGATTTACGCGTATGCCTGTTCGCGCTGCGTGTCGTTGTCTCGCCACTGAGCTTCGATCCTGATAAGGTCTGGGCCCAGGGATTGCTGTTAACGGGCGTGCATTGATAAGAATCACTCATGGCGGCAAACCAACAATGGCAAAAAAGTAAGATTCTTTTAGTCGAACATTTTACAACTATAGCATTACTCAACAGTCTATTGCTTCCTCAATTGCTTCTCAGTATCCGCCAGAACACTCAATGTCTTGACCGTCCACTCCTTCGCCTTGTCATCAAGTGGCTGATAAGGCTTCCTCATATGCCACGAGGTCTCATTATCTAGCCCAATATCCTTGCCCAGGAAATGCCACGCTCCATACTTGGTATTGCTAATACCCTTCTTACAAGCCCACTCAGCATGAGCGACTAGACCTTGAAGCTTATTCGCCTCGTCAATCTTTCCCGCCTTCCACAAGTCATAGACACCCGCTGTACTGGAGGGGAAAATGTTACCCATCCCTGTAACACAACCACTTCCACCACTGTGCAGCGTGGGGAGGAGATAATCACTGCTCCCGCCGTAAACACCGAATTGCTCATGGGAAAAGAGCGCTGTTAATCGAGCGAGTTTTCCAACGTTTCCGCAGGTTAACTTTACCGCTACGATATTTGGTTCAGAAGCCAAAGTAGCTAGTTGATCAGAATCTAGATCGATACCAGATGTGACAGCGGGAAAGTTGTAGATAACAATGGGTATCGGTGAAGCTGCCGCAACCTCTTCAAAGTAAGACACTATAGCTTGGCTAGGTAGTGCCTTGGGCCAGTAATTCGGCGGCAGAAGTAACCCAAAGCCAGCACCAGCTTCCGCTGCATCTTTAGCGTTCTGGATCGTCTCCTGCGTGGACTGTGCTGAGATGCCTGCCACAATGGGGTAGTCAGGCCCACTCGCTGCAGAAGCAGCCTGCACGGCTGTCTTGATGATAGATTTGCGCTCTTCTCGTGAGAGGAGAACTAATTCGCCATTCGTGCCGAGATAGACAAGGCCATGCATTCCTGCCTTGATCAAGGCTTGACATTGCGTGTGCATTGCTTCATGGTCTACTTGTTGGGTTGGGTCGTCTGCTTTGTAGAGTGTGACGACGGGAGTGTAGACTCCTTTGGGGAGGGGCTTTGCCTTTGCTTGGATAGTGCTGCGCTCCATTTTGATGGCTTGACTAGTGAGTGATGATTGCGTTGTGAAGATATGCTTGATGCAGTAATCGTCTATGCTATCTCCGAGCTCTTAAGTGCACCAAAACTCCAAAGCCCAATGCGGGGTTGAACACCCGGAGACATTCCCGGGGGGCGAGAGCAGCCAATGGGAGGGTTCTCCGTGACCCCAGCCCGATATTCGGCATTCCCGGGCTGTAAACAGCTTGTGGAGATAGTAAATTGCAGCTTCGGTGACTAGCTTATTTTCAAGGTCTACAACTTGTTTTGTTCTTGGAGGTTCAGTCAATACTATCAGCAATCATGGAGACATCAATTGAGATGAAAAGAGTGTCCTTGGACGACTTGAAGCAGCATAACACAGCGAATGACTGCTGGATAGCTGTTCATTCCAAGGTCTGGGATATTACTCAATTTATTAATGAGCATCCTGGTGGCCCAGAAGGTATGTTGGGCAAATTGGGGAGTTGTGGCGAGACTAATCATGATGGGTAGTGCTGTTGAACCTCGCTGGTTCTGATGCCACGGAACTCTACAATGATGTCCACGCGCCAGATATCATCGAAGACCTTCCAAGCGACAAATTAATCGGCCTCCTCGAAGAATCTGCAATTAGTCGACCAACCCCTAAGACTACCGAGATCGACCCCGTACCGCCCCCAACGTCACCAACACAAACAAACGACGTCCCTTCGACACCAACTACGAAGACGATCCCATCAATAGATGCGATCCTGAGCGCTCCTGACTATGAAAAGGCAGCCCAAGATTCACTCTCCGCCAAAACATGGGCGTTTTACTCATCCGCTGCGACAGATCTTGTCACCCACGGGAAGAATAAGGAGTTGGTGCGGAGAGTCATGATCAGGCCTAGGATCTTGAGGAATGTTTCGCATGTGAACTACAAGACCAGTATCCTTGGTTTCGATAGTAGCGCGCCGTTCTTTATTTCTCCTGCTGCTATGGCGAGACTTGCGCATCCTGATGGGGAGTTGGCGCTTAGTCGGGCCGCGGCCAATGAGGGGATTATCCAATGTGTAAGTGCATCCAGTAGTCAACGCTCGAACTTCTTAACTAATAATTATTAGATCTCCAGTAATGCTTCTTTTTCGTTAAAGTCAATCGTTAACGCCGCTCCCCCAACACAACCATTCTTCTTCCAGCTATACGTCAACTCCAACCACGACAAGACCGTCGAGCTCCTCAAAACCGTACGTGGTCTCGGCGTCAAAGCTATCTTTGTAACAGTCGATGCACCTGTGCCTGGAAAGCGAGAGGCAGACGAGAGAGCGGCGCAGGAACAAACTGTCAAGTCGTCGATTAGTGGCGGTGAGAGCAGTAAGGATAAGAAGGGGAGTGGGTTTGGGCGTCTTATGGCGCAGTATATCGATAAGTCGTTGTGTTGGGATGACTTGGCTTGGATACGAGAGGCGAGTGGGGGTTTGCCGATTGTGTTGAAGGGTGTTCAGACTGCAGAGGACGTTACCAAAGCAGCGGAGTATGGTGTTGAGGGTGTGTTGTTGAGTAACCATGGTGGGCGGTCGTTGGATGGGTAAGTCATTCCTTCTTTCAGTGACATGCTAAAGCTAATGTTTCCCAGCGCTCAAGCGAGTATCTTGGTACTGCTAGAACTACGGAAGAACTGCCCAGAGGTCTTTGATCAACTTGAAGTCTACATCGACGGCGGCTTCGAACGGGGATCCGACATCTTGAAGGCCATCGCCCTCGGCGCAACAGCAGTTGGTATCGGTCGACCATTCCTATACTCTCTTATTCACGGCCAAGACGGTGCCGAGCATCTCTGTCATAGTGAGTTTTGTGCGTCGCGCAAACATGGCCAAGCTAACAAGTTATAGTTCTTAAAGATGAACTTGAGACTTCAATGCGTCTTTGCGGCATCACATCGTTGAGTGAAGCTAGACCTAGTTTGGTGAATACGTTAGATGTCGATCATATGGTGGTTGGAAATGCGTACACACGTCTGTTATCGAAGCTGTAGAAACTTTCCAGGTTGAGAGAACACATTTCGATAGTCTATAGATCTATTCACCAAGTAACATACATGTGTACAATATTACTCGGCAAATCCTTCACTCTTCTTCTATGTTTGCACCCCCTGTGTCTAAAGCCTCAAGTTGGTCTTGGCCTTATTCCGACATTGGATATTAAAGTGCTATGAACCATGTCCCAACACCATGGAGTTTCTTTTGCGTGCCTGGTCACTTTGAGTGCGGTTGTAAATAGGGTATTTAGAAGGTATGGGCTGTCATCGGCCAACACCCCGATGGCATGCACGCCATCTTGCAATGCGGTCCGAACGACTGGCCATGGATACAAATTTTGTTCTCCAGTCAACCGCCATATCATATAAGCTTTCTGTAAGCGCTGCTATTCCAACATGAATCTATTGGCAACCTAGGACTTGACAATCTTTGCCTGGAACGCCTTAACAGCATCCAAAACCTTCCCATCCGCTTCCAACCCAAGCCCATAAGCCCTGGACACATCAAACCTCGCCGGCCAACTATTCACAATTGCCTCAATAGCCGGATCCCTCTTCTCCTCAATTTGCGCAAGCGCCTTTTCGCCGCCAACCTCCTTTAAAGCATCTAATATCTCCTGCACGGTAACAGTAATGCCTGGCAAGTTCACCACTCTTGAATCACCAAACTTCTCCTTTGGAACGTCCTTGATATTGATGAGGTTCTTGATAACTGTTGCTGGACTACAGACCCATAGCTCGAGGTCTCTACTGACTGGTAGAATGTTGGGGACTCCTTGTAAAGACTCGCGGACAATGCCTGATGCAAAACTTGATGCAGCTGCTGAGGGTGCGCCTGGGCGGACAATAACAGTGGGTAAGCGAACAATACGTCCGTCGAGAAGACCACGACGAGAGTAATCGTTGATCAAAAGCTCCACAAGCAATTTCTGAATGCCGTATGAACTCTTAGGTTGAGGAAGTGTACCAAACTCCGTCACAAGGCCCGTCTGACCGTAGATAGCGCAAGAGCTAGCGAATATCACTTTCGTGCCAGGATATTCAGTCCGTAGCACGTCAAGGATACTTCGCACCGAGTCAACGTTGATCTTGAGTCCTAGGTCGAGATTGGCTTCTGCGCCACCGGACATGAGACCATGGAGGATGTAGATATGACTGAAGCGGTTGGACAGCAGGGATGTAACAGCCGAGGGGTCTGTCAGGTCTGCTTTGAGGGATGTGACCTGATTATCTGCGCCCGGTGGAATTGGGGGTGTGATGATGTCGGTGAGGGTGAAGTGAGCGGTGGGCATGTCTTTGAGGAGAGATGTGATCAGTTCTTGACCGATGAAGCCACCGGCACCGGTTATGAGAACATTATCTTTTGTTTGAGTCATGATGGGTATTCTCGCAAAGCAAATATTAGTTGACTATTCGTTGTAGTCTTCCCAAATAGTGTAAGCTGAAGTGGATATTATTTCTTGATATCAAACAAGCCCTTCTTTTAACAATAATTTGACGTTTGCAATCTCTTTCTTCATCGCTCTTGATCCATACTTACACGGATCCCAGTTACCCTAACTTAGTGGCGAGCACTGAATGCCTGGCCCGCTTAGTACTCTTGTGAGGCGGCGGTCAGAAATCCTATTGGTTGAGTGGACGCTCGCGGATAATGCATCATGTCTCGGCCGGAAACCAGACCGAGCCAGCGCTGAGACATCGGCTACATGATCACAGCAAGCAGAGGTGACCTTCTACCAGTCTCGGTATGGGAGAAGGCCGAGGAGTGGCTTCATTTTAACTTATGGTAAAGAAAGAAAGAAATTACTTTAGTGGCTGTTTTTATACACATGTCGATATACCTGGCTTAGGTAAAATTGGACTGGAGTCTGAGATGACTTCTAAGGTAGTTGGCAAAGCGTAATATGTTTAATATTGATACATAGAGCTGCAGTATAGGCCTTGTATAATGCAGTTGGTGCAAAGAGAAATGAAACTCATGGATATTTTTTTATCTCGTTAAGAAAGATAAAAGTAGCAGAGGGATAATATCTCCACAGCCCACTTGATGAGAGCATCAAGGAGCTTCCAAAGCCGAGTCTTGCGTTGTCTACGGGTATGATGTGTAGCATGGTTTATGGAATTAGTTATACAAGTCAGATCTATTTCTCATTTGGAGCTAACCCATGCCTCGACATCATCAATCCTAACATATTTAATATGCTGCCGATGCCAAGTATATGCCACATGCGCAACATCCCCATCCCCACCACCCTTCTCTATATAAATACTCGGATAACTCAACTCCCTATTTTCCCGCCCCGAAGAACTATTCGTCCCACAAAACCCATCTCCATCCTCAAGCACACGCTCTCTCCACGTCAACCCCTCATCCCCCGAAACCCCAAGCGTCAATGTCTTTCTCGGTGTTCCCCAAATGGCATCCTTGCCTGTTTTTGTGACCTGGTTCGGTCGCTTATCATCTTCAGGCGTGATATCATCGTATAAGCCTTGTCGCTTGAGAGTATCAGCTGAGGCGTTGGATCTGTTGAAGACAATGGCGATATGGCCTGATGATAAACGAGCTGCGCAGATGCCGCTGTTGGGGTTTGGGAGGGTTGTTGCTTTTGGTGTTTCCCAGTCAATGCCGTTTTTGGATGTTGAGCGGTAGACGTTGTCTGCCCAGCGGCTGCGGTAAAATGCGACCCAAGTTGAAGAGCCGGGTGCTGGGGGGATGATGTTCATGTGGACAGAGCCAACACTGTCTGGTGCTTGCTTCTCTTTCCATGATGCACCGTTATCATCTGAGTAAAGAACTCCAGAGATGTCATCACTTCCGATCCACCTGTGACCAGGTTCTGTGCGACAGTAAAACACCGGCAAGATCCAGGTACCGTCTGTATTGATAACAATGGGCTGTCTGATGAATATGCCAGTGACATCGGGAAGTAGCCGACTAGCCTCGGACCATGTTTGACCCTGGTCAGAGGATGTGCGCTTCAGGATATAAGCGCCATCTTGATTACCCGCATCTTGCGAAGTATGAAGCAACCAAATCTCTCCATTGTGAGACGCTCTGAACAAGAAGGGATTTTGACAACTTCTATTCTCATCAAACGAGATCTTCTGTGGGGTAGTCCAAGACGATGATTCTGGTTCTAGTCGAGAAAGCCAGATACTGATATCAGGCAGTCCTTCTTGTGAACCACCAAACCATGTACACAAGACAGTCTTGTCAGGGAGTTGCAATAAATTTGAAGCGTGCGATTGAACTGTCGCTGAAGGAACAGGAATAGTTTGGAGGTTGGGTGCCATGATTACTTGCGGTTTAGAGCTGATTGTTGATGCTGCAATGGGTCTTGTCTTGGTGGTTTAAAACACCACCTCTTCTTGTCTGCTTCCCCACGATCTCAGCGGATATTAGCCCGAACGTAGACCCATTATGAATGACTCGCTGGGCCAATTGGAAGGATGGCCGATTAAATGGCGTTGGAAATGCGGGGTTGGCTGATCCTGGTGGAATAATGCGGGGAAGGAAATGTTCGGCGATATCAGCGTTGGCTAGATCGGCATGAAGATGACCCGTTGCCTCGAGCCGGGTAAGCAAATTTTCAATAGGTGATGGCATAAAAGCGGCATTTAAAAATAGATAAACATAACAGGAAAACCTGTTCAATAGCTGCATCATTATCTCGTACCAACCTCACAAGTGCCTTCGAAATGGAATACGTCAGGTAAGCAAATCCACCACCAGCCAGTCCCCTGCTAACAACCAAGACTCGGCAACACAGGCCTCAAGATCTCAAAGGTCATCCTCGGCTGCATGACCTTTGGCTCAAGCTCATGGCAAGGCTCACCCTGGGTACTCGACGAAGAAGATGGCCTGAAGCTTCTCAAAGCTGCTTATGACCAGGGCATCAACACTTGGGATACAGCCGATACGTACTCCAATGGCGAGTCAGAAGTCATCATTGGCAAGGCGTTGAAGAAGTTCAACATTCCTCGACAAAAGGTTGTTATCTTGTCAAAGATCTTTAACCCTGTTATGGATGATGGTACAAGACCTCCTAGTATCAATGATGGTCCGCTTGTGAATCAGATGGGGTTGAGTAGGAAGCATGTATTCCATGCTGTGGATAAGTGTCTTGAACGTCTTGGAACCGACTACATTGGTTAGCCTGCTTGACCCAGTACAGCGAGTAACGTACTGACTGTACAGATGTCCTTCAAATTCACCGTCTGGACCGTGAAACACCCCCCGAAGAGATCATGCGCGCTCTTCACGACGTCGTCCAATCCGGCAAAGTCCGCTACATCGGCGCCTCATCAATGTACACCTGGGAATTCGCCCGGCTCCAATACATCGCCCAATCCAAAGGCTGGACGCCCTTCATCTCCATGCAACCCTTCTACAACCTCCTCTACCGCGAAGAGGAACGAGAAATGCTCCCCTTTTGTGAGGCCACAGGCGTGGGCGTCATTCCCTGGAGTCCCATCGCACGCGGCCTCTTAGCTAAGCCTTTGTCGAGCAAGAATGATGAGGCGAATCAGTCGATTAGAAGTCAGAGTGATAAGAAGACGGAAACGTGGTTTGCGGATGCGAATTTGGAGATTGTGAATAGGGTCGAGAAAGTTGCTGCTGATAAGGGGATTAGTATGGCGCTTGTTGCTACGGCGTGGGTGCTGCAGAAGGGGTGTTATCCGATTTTGGGTCTGAATTCTGAGAAGAGGATTAAGGAGTCGGTGGAGGCGTTGAATGTGAAGTTTACGAAGGAGGAGTTGGAGTATCTAGAAAGCGAGTACCGGCCAAGAAATATTCAGGGCATGTAGACTTATGATTTGGATAAAGGTTGTATAAAGATCTGGGATAAATACATAGATAAATACCATTTCGCTTCCGTCAGTTAGACAAGGCATATTAAAAATAATAACCGCCAAGTTAACTCATCATAGTGACTAGGTATTGACTGGACCTGAAAAGGCAGAGATCCAAGGTGCATGCACCTACTCGTCAAATGCTTCCATATGCTATAATAAACCACTCCAAAACGTCTCACCAGGCGCCAAATACTCAATAAAATGGATCTGGCCCTCGGGTCTGATGCAACCCTTGAAGACGGGAATCCAGCTTTTGTCGGTCAGAACAATACGGATATTCTCCTTGGTCTGCCTCCCTGAAACTTTTATGCTCGCTCAATTCAATCAGCCATAATAACCCTCTAATCTGCCAAAGCTGTCGATGAAGCCGCAGACTCAAACCCTTTTTTTCACCTTTTCTGACCGGTGAGGCTTAATCCTTGAGGCCCAAATGCAGGGATACAAGCCCAGCTAATAATTTAATTGGTCTGTCCGGTAAAGCTTATGGGTAAGGCTGGTATTAGGACTAAAAGGTTAAAGCAAGCGAGGAGAAATATGTCCAGCCTTTACAATGTGGATTTTGAGTCAGCAATACATCTGTTTAAGAACTAGTATAATATAACCTTACCTCTAGCTGCCTATTAAAGAAGTATAATGTCATAGTCCAGACCAGGCTAGCCCCACAGCCAAGCCTTCTCACCGCGAGGACGACCTCAGGCAAAATAGATTGTATAACAAGATAGCTAGTCAGATTCTGACCTGGACAGGTCGAAAGAGGGTCCAAAGGCCAAGACGTTAAATGAGGTTCATTATGCTCCTCCTATAGGTGAATTCAATTCATCATGAGTCAGACTGGGTTGTGCCAAGGCTGACATACGACTCCGGACCTGGGCTTTTTGACAAGATCACAGGGTTCACCGTGATATGGTGGAGTGATCTTGGCTTCCTGAGGGGCTATTATTCTTCTATAAAGCTGGCCTTCTTTCACTCCTTTTTCTATCTCAAGTCGCTACTCATCTAGCTTCAACTCAGCAGTTATCACATAAAGCTCCCCTCGGTCCTCCTCTATACCAGCTACCCCTTTGTTTTATCTCACCAGTTTAATACTCTTCGCCATGCATACTTCGTCCATCCTTATGGCTGCAGCCATCTATGCCTCCACTGTCACTGGCCTCGCGACACCGCAGCTCTCAAAGCGATTCTCCGTCCCAGGAGCCTCAAGCGAGGATGGTTTCACCATCCCAAAGGGAGTTCAGCCCGGTGTCTATGAGGTGTTCATCGACGATGCTGGCGTTGCCCACCACACCCGGCTTGAAGACGCCGATGAGCATCGGGTAAACCAGGTCTCTGCCAATGACGACGCTTCCAGTCTTGAACGAAGACAAGAAGGCACAGGACTGCGATTCATCACTTGTGGAGATTCAAGGGAGATGAACCGTGGTTACACAGACGATGCAGTCCGTGACTTGGTCAACCAATGCGGCAATGGCCGTAAGGTTCAGTCTGGTCACCACATCTACTCCGTCAGGGGCAACGTGGCAGCCTTTTACTGCAACTATGTCACCATCGCCAACTCAACTCCTCCATTTGGGGTATATGGCACGACCCAGACTTGCTACGGCGATAGAGTCTGGAAAATCATCGTCAGTGACATCAGCGGGAAATGTGGCTCGTTCAAGCCTGGCTGGAGCGAGGACACTTACGCTAAGCAAAAGAATTCTGTTGGGTATCACGAAGTTGGCAGCGATAAGAACTTCTGTGGCGAGGGGCACCTTTAAGATTCTTGAAGTTCTTGCCCATTGTTGGAGTGGTGATAGGGTTCATTGATGGAGAAGCTGACGCACGGTTCAACCTTGAGTGCAGGCTCCTTGTGCCGTTGGGTGATAGTTGGTAAAGCCTGAGTAAATAGTACATTAGTGTGAGAGCCAAAGTCTAGAAGGCTGACTACATGATGGTCTAGATTAATTATAATATAGATGGAATCATTTCTCCCATGCCAGCCTGTAGCCTATAAATAGCGATTTCAAGTATACATGGGCGGTTAAGGATGATGCTGAATTTCAGAAAACTTTCGGTGGCAAAATTAGTCAGGACGACACTGAAGCAGTTGGAGGCTTTGAGTTCTATTCTATATTTCAACATTTGCTTTCCCCAAGCATTATTCTTCCATTCAGATGCCCTTCAAGATCCTTCAGTGTTTGGAAAGATAGACATTGACTGCATGTACCCATCAACATCAAGAAACGATGGATCAAAGCCAAAGATGGGCGATAACCCAAAGGTCGTGTCCCATGTAGGCATCGTGCTCCCATCAATTCCTGTGAACATGTCAGGATTAGTATTGTAGACATCTTCAAGACCATGATTAGCCTCATTCCCAGGCATCATCGACGAAATAGCATTCTGCACTTTATCCTGCACTCCATGTGAAGTCAAAAGACTAGTCACAGTCTCCAATCCTCTAATCATAAGATTAGCCAAATGCCACTTGCCCATGGACAAAGACCGAAAATGGCTGATCAGCCGTGTAATCTGATCCAGCGCTTGATCACGTCTGAACAGGTTATCCCCATATTTATGTGACACTTTGGCGAGGAACATGGCTGCGAATGCTGTCATGGAGAGAAGATAAGATGGTATCCCGACGATGCTGGTGGAGAGATCAGGGTCGGTGAGGAGGATGTCGATGATGGCTGAGGCAGAAGTTACTGCCATTGAGGCTGTGTCAAGGAAGTGGCTAGGTATTTGGTTGGATTGGCCGCGGAAGACGTGAGAGTAGAGGTATAGTTGGGCGAGGTGGAAGTGGAAGAGAGCTCCTTTTCGGGGAAATGCTCCGATGTTGGGGTGGCCCTCTGGTGGTTGTTAGTTGTGTCCGAGGAAGAAGCTGTGTCACTCACCTGGAAGCCTATCGGTCCATTTCGTGATCCACTGATCAAGTTGTCGATGATAGTGTCCTATTTGACTCAGATACAATCGCGGAATCTCCTCTCCCTTATCAGGCCCGAAAAGTCGTCGTATATTCCGCAAGACACCCATCAGCTCAACCTGACTCATAAGTCTTTCATCCTGGTCCGTAGCCAAAGGGCAGTTCAGGATGCCCTCCCAGTCTTGCGTTAGCCAATCATCCTGGATAATGGCCGGTCTATCATAAAGAATAGCGAGATGTTGATCGCAGATATATAGAATAGACCAGATTCGAGCAGAGTCCATGGCTTCTTCGGACTGGTCCTTGATGGCTAGACTATAACTGTTGTGGATATTGCATTCTGCAGCTCGTCTGATCGCGTGGCCTGATAATGTCCAAGACAAGTCACTCAGCCAATATGAAGCGATGCTGAGAGCTCGGAAGTAGTCTCTGTCGCCTTGTCGTTGCAGCATCGACTTTTCGGTCAATCGCCGGAGTTCGGAGTTGCAAATGCCATATACTTTATCTGCCGCTGGATCATGCAGAGCAGCGATGGTGAGTGTAGCTGCGCATAGGATTGATGACTTCCGACGAAGCTGCTCAAGGGTTTTGTAGGGGCATCCAATGGAGTAGATGAACCCGTCCAAGCGATCTCGATAAACAACAAACAGCCGCTCAGCGTCAGCCAGTGAAATCTGCCCTTGAGAAATGAAATCATTGATAGCCTGACTTGGATTCTCATTCCCACTTCCAGGCGATCGAAGAGCCCTCATTCTAGTCAGAGTGTACAGAGAATGAATAGGGGCGTGGGGAAGTCTATCATCTTCGGGGGTGAGTTTCGGTGAGTTGTCGCATGATGGACCATAATTGTCCTCCAGTTGAAGTGTTGTTGTCTCTTGTGGTGGCGGTGCTGAAGAGTCTTTCCGCTTGTTCATCCGGGACGTTTGTAATGGCGGTAATTCTGGTAAGCCCATTATACTTCTCATCTCCTTGACTGCTGTGTACATCTGGTCCAGATCTGAAAGCATGGCTTCAGATAACCTGCTACAGTCAGCGGGATCTCAGCCAAATTGACTCATGGCATACTCTGTTTTCTCATCAATAATCGTTTGGAGATTCTTGCTAACAGCGCAATTGCTAAGCTTCTTCTCTTTACACCGCCGACATGGCGGTCCAGCATCGTCCATAAAACATTTAATCTGAACAAGTCAGCCACTTCATTTCATCGGCTAGTAGCGTTCGTGGTACCTTGTGCTTCCGACATGTTGTGCAAGCCCTGATATGTCTCGAGATATGAGCCACGGGATGCTCCGAATTGGAAGTTATCGCCACTCGTTTCGGCGGAGGCTATCACTGATCAGCGCCCATGCACAGTGCAGATCAATTACACGTAAACGCACCACACTCCCCTCGTACTCTTGCGTCGCAGTACTACCGTTCCGTTTCGACATCTTGACTTTGTCGTCGACTTTTGCCAGTGGTTAATGACCCAAAACACGTCAAAGTTGCGCAGGCTCAAAAAACGCGGGGGGAGTTAGTCAGCGAGAATTACTCCTTCGACTAGAGCAGATATGGTAGGGATCTGTCGCTGGGGAAATGCGGAGGTGTACGGAGGCATCGTTAGTCCGGGGGCCTCCGCATACTGGATGCAGATGATTTTATTCATTGTGGATCAGTAGTCATAGCAGATATTCCAGTTCTTGTGCAGTTGTCATTAGTGAAATATGCTCTTATGCATCATGCCTGTCCATATTACACAAAGTGGACTGGGGCAGTGATTGTGCGTAGTGTATAACATGGTTTTGGTTCCACCAGAATGGATGGAGACATTGAGTAAGTACGCACAGTAAGATGCGTGCGCATACACCATCTAGCTGTCTCAGAGGCATAAAATATTATTATTCCACAGAAAGGATGAAAGATCACTTTTCTTCAGCGCCTGCTTGCTTGTTATTCTGTCTTTGGTGTCCTTTCAGTGCGTCTTCAGCCTTTCTAAATCTGTGAAATGCTGGGTTCGGTCGGTCCTGTAGCCAATAGGGACGAAGACCGATAGACACAGACCAGCTCGCGGGTGTCGGATAAGAACCTGGCGATCTGTCGGCTACCCTAAACTCGATCGGAAGACGGCGATTATTTATCTCAATTGCCATCTACACCAATATCGCTGCTCCTCTTGAAACGCACAAGCATTATTAAACTCTTTCATTATGGCACAAACTGGCACACTCATCCTATCTGAAGCTCTTTCAGCTTTGGCCCCAGTGCCATCCTCGCATCAACAACTCCGCACTCAAACACGCTCCACCATTCATAACCCCTCCTCACCAGCTCCAGTGCTAGTTATCCTCGACGATGACCCAACAGGAACACAAACATGCCACGACATCACCATCTTGACAGTCTGGGATGTCCAAAACCTCGTCTCGACGTTCAAGCAAGTCGGAACAGGCAATGGCTTCTTCATCCTCACCAACTCACGCGCCCTTCATCCCCCACAAGCACGTGATCTCATGATCGAGATCTGCACCAATCTTAAGACAGCTTCTCAGGAGACAAACCTCCCGTATGAGATTGTGTTACGCGGTGATTCTATCTTGAGAGGTCACTTTCCTCTTGAGCCTGAGGCAGTGGAGCATGTAAATGGGGCGTTTGACGCGTGGATCTTGTGCCCGTTCTTCCTTCAAGGCGGACGATATACCATTAACGATATTCACTACGTCCATGAGGGTGATAAGCTCATCCCTGCAGCTGACACGCCTTTTGCAAAGGATGCGACATTTGGATACAAAAGCTCTAATCTTAGGGACTACGTCGTAGAGAAGTCAAAGGGAAAGATTTCGCATGGCAATATTGACTCTATCGATCTGGAAACCATCCGTGTCGGTGGTCCTGATGCAGTTTTGAGGAAGATCATGCAGCTTCTAAAGCGAAGCGACACCCCTGTTGTGCTGGTCATCAATGCGGCTGCAGACGAAGATATCGATGTTGTAGTCACCGCTCTTCTACAGGCATCGCAGCAAGGAAAAAAGTTCCTGTACCGAACAGGCGCTGCTTTTGTCTCAGCACGCCTAGGCATCTCATCTATCCCGCCTCTTTCAGCTGGACAATTAGGGTTATCCAAGACCGTCGGTGGCCTTATCATCGCAGGTTCATATGTGCCCAAAACCACCGCGCAACTTGACTCTCTGGTTCAAAAATCGGGAAGTAACCTAACAACGATTACGCTCAACGTCAAAGCACTGCTCAAATCCGATGAGGCAGCGAAAGAAGATGTCGCAAAAGCAATCGATCTTGCCTCACAGCACATCAAGAACGGACAGGACGTTCTGGTCATGACAAGCCGGGAGCTCATCGTTGGAAAAGACGAGGTTGAGAGTCTTGATATTGGCTCAAAGATCGCCCTGGCACTGGTGTCGTTCCTGCAGGGACTAGAGCAGAAGCCTCGATATATCATCGCCAAGGGCGGAATCACATCGTCAGATATGGCGACAAAGGGATTGAGAATGAAGCGTGCTCTTATTGTTGGCCAAGCTGCGCCTGGAGTTCCGATGTGGCGATGCGATGAGCCGGAGTCGAAGTGGCCAGGGCTAAACTATGTTGTTTTCCCTGGAAATGTTGGGCATAATGATAGTTTGTATGAGGTCGTGAGGCAGTGGAGAGAGTTTGAGTAGGGTAGCCATCACTTAAAAAAAACCGCAGTGTGTCACTACAATCTTCTGGAACGCATATATTACATTGCATGACCTATTCTAATCTTGGTGCTCCTCTCACTATAGCTACTTCATCCCCATCGCTCTGAGAAGAACTGTCATTCCTCGTAATAGCTATCGTGAATGTTTCGTTTTTGTGGACATATATACCGCCGTCAACTTGGCCGCTGTGATGGACGTCATCAAGAGGGATACAATCAGAAACCAGAATATCTCGAGGCGCCAATGCTGAGCCATGGCCCCGACGACGCTGGGAACTTCCACTGGCGTAATCCGTGGGATCTGTTCTACCGCCCCTCGACGTCGCGTACTTCTTGATGCCCCGGGTAAGCAAGCCCTTGAGTGCCGGTAGCGAGCCGACAACAAGAGCTGTTGCTGTTTCCACGGCGCCCCAAATAGCTAGGCCCACGAGATCGACCTGGTTTCCAACGATGACTTTTGACATGCGAATAATGGCGACGCAGATGATGATTATACCTAGCGAAAAGGCAATTCCAAGTCCAATCTTCTTCTTAGTGTCGAGTTGTAAAGAGGGAAGCACTGCGATCGGAAGCGCCATGATCATGAGGTCGGTGGCAACGTCGACGGTCGTTGAGAAGATGACATTAAAAGACTGTCTCCATTGCTCTCGTGGGGAATCACAACTGCCTGTGAGAAGTCAGTAGATGATCAAGATACGGGCAGTGTGAGCTGGTTGACACACCTTGGAAATAGTTGGAAGGCGGGCTGCAAGTAAGGACACTGCAGATGATGCACACGATGAGCGCTGAGGCTGCAAACACTGAGACTCCGTACCAGCATCGACGAATGACAGGAAAAGGCTGCACCAGTGTGTAAAACAACGCCAGAAAGCTGGCTTTTACAGACCATAGGATGATCCAGAACAGCTTGATGACTGGGAACTGCCACCGAGTGATTTGAATGCGATGGAACTCAAGCTCTATCGGGTCGTAGGCTACGCGACCAGCCTGGAGGTAAGTCATATACCACAGAGAATCCATCTGCTCTGTCTGGAGTATAGCCATGGTGAGGGCACACAGCCACGCCCATGTAATCCAGTAGTCATCGGCAAGAAAGCGTCGGTTCTGCAGCCATCGCACGAAGAGCCGTAGCGATACAAAGAGCGTCGCGATGGTGAAGCATGTCCAGACGATTATGATGAGTCCTTGGCGGTTCACGGAGCGCGCAGCGCCTGTGAGGGGAGCATCTGGGTCTAGCGGCGGAGTTGTTGGCATGGTGATGGCTTTGGTGATGGCTTGCATGATGCATTCTGGGGATCCATAGGGTTACTGATATAGGGGAACCGGAGTTTATCGCGTGACAGAGATACATTTGTTGGTTCAGTATTGATTGGATCGGATGCGGCAAACTCGACATCGACAAAAGACAAGCAAGGTTTAAACAACGGGACATCACGGCACAGCCGCATCATGTCACATTGCATGTGAAACAAAAAGAAATTTATTCAAGGGGGAATCTTTAATGGTTGCCTACATCGATGCAAATCACAAATCGGATCTGGCAGCCCACGGAAGGCGGTTTGATAAAAGAGTCTGAGGGGCAAGGGCCGGATTGAAGATATCTGTGGCCAATAGCTGAGCTTAAGAGCGGGATATCATGTATTTTTTCCTCTTTTTTATTTCTGTAAATAATTGGGTCTTGCGAGGTGAAGATGGCAATCAATCATTTACGTACGAAACGACCATCACAAGCATGAAATGGGAGGTGCATGTGCAGAGCGGGCAGGGAGCATGAGACAGCAGCACCGGCCCAATGATTTAGTCTGCTCTTTGTTGGTTCAACACGGGAGAGGAGAGAAGGGAGACAACAATTGATTGCCTCCCTGCATAATTGCTTTTTCACCGATCCATTTTGTCTCACACAGCATCCAAAGGACTCTAAGCCACAGTGCAGATCTTTCCGCTTACAATAAGCCTTACCGTTGTTTGCCGTGATTTACAACAATTGAAATGCCGAGTGGGGGATAGTCCATCATTTGATTTCCCGTAATGGAATCAGTTCCTGTTTGGGACCAAGGGAGCAAAGACATGTCTCATGCTCAAACGGTGGAGTGAGGGCAATGACCACGCATGCATGGGTCTACTGTCTGTAATTGAAGTTGGTGATGCTAGGGAACGATAATTAGAGCTTTTGATGGAGCTGGGAGAAATTCATGGTTGCAACCAGGACGAATGCAGGGAGCATGGTCCTTAATCAATTCGAGCCAAGTCGGAGTTGGCCATCTATTTGCTCCAGACTGTGAGGCTCACCAAAGTCCAAAACAATGACAAATTTGCATGGATGATGCCCGGTCAGTATATGATAGCTCACAATTCACCGTCACTCGTCGAATCTGATTTGCAGATAACAAAGCCGTCAAGTTACCATCTAGTCTGGAGTCTTGCACTTTCGCCGTACAACTGCATATCAAGGGTTCTCGGGGCCTGCATGATGTTTGCTTGCATGCATGTGCCCCAAATTCACTAGTTTCGTCAGACATCGAGAACACATAAGCTCGCCGAGGCTGCACGACCTCGGACTCCGCTGCAGCGAAATGATGCGTTGCAGAAAATAAATGCTCAGCATAGATTGAGACTTGATGAGAGCCACTTAGCTGTATTCCCCTCTGTACATACACTTAACTCAACGTTCTTTTTTCCAGCGGCCCATCTATCAGCATGCATCCCGGGTTTCTTTTTCCTCTCCTTGCGGTACTTGCCGTTGGCGCAGAAGCGATTTGTTCAACATCGACATGCAAATGCGTAAGTACATGAAATTCAATCTATCATATGTTACTCCAACTGACGATTAAAGGTTCCCGGAAAATCCTGCTGGCCTTGTCCGGCAGAATGGAAAGCTTTCGATAACAAGATTGGTGGCAGTCTTATCAAGACTGAGCCAATCGCGCAGTCATGCTACCCCGGTCCAGAGAAGGATCTGAAGCAATGCGCGTACGTGAATAAAATGTGGTCGGATCAAGATTTCCAGTCGTCGAATCCTATCGGGAGGCCTTATCCGTACAACATCACCTGCACGCCGGTGGATTACGCCGCAGGTCAAGAGCCTACCACTTGCAGTCTTGGGTCTTTACCTGTTTACGCTGTCAATGCTACCACTTTGTCTCAAATCCAATATACGATTTCGTATGCACGTGAGAAGAATATCAGGCTTGTTGTTACCGGAACAGGCCATGACCTACTGGGTCGCTCTGATGGGTTTGGTGGTCTTGAGCTGTGGCTTCATCAGCTCAAGAACGGTATTAAGTTTCAGAAGTCTTACAAATCTGAGAATAAGTGCAAGAAGTCTAGCTGGAAAGGCAGTGCTATCAAAATTGATGGTAATTATCAGTGGCGTGATGTTTACAAGGTTGCTGAGGCGAACAATGTCATCGCAGTTGGTGGTGGTTCTATCACGCCTGGAGCGATCGGCGGGTGGGCTTCTGGAGGGGGACATGGACCTGCGACGAGGAACTACGGTCTTGGTGCTGATCAGATTCTGGAAGCAGAAGTGATGGTGGCTGATGGAAGGGTCGTCATCGCTAATCACTGTGAGAACACTGATCTCTTCCGTTCGATGCGTGGCGGAGGTCCTGGCTATGGTATCACATTGAGCAGTACCATCAAGGCTCATCCGAACATCAAGACTGTCACAGCTCATCATCTTCAGATCGCACCGCTGGAGAAAACAGAGAAGAACGCAGATCTACTCGACGCTGTGTCTGTTCTACTGCAGTCGCTTCCCGATCTCAATGACGCTGGGTTTGCTGGGTATGGTTACTGGTTCCGAAACTATCCGACCGTCTTTGTTGGAAACGCTACATCTGGTTATTCACACGGTGTATGGACAATTGGAAAGGGCCGTGAAGAGGCTGAGGCGGCTTGGGCTCCCGTGCGAAAGGCCTTGTCTAAATATGAAGATAAGCTCTATCTTAACGAGAGTTGGGCTACTTATGATGACTACTGGTCTTTCTATCACGCTGAGTCAGGATTATACGACCCTACAGGAGACACGTCAATCTTGACCTCAAGGCTCATTAACCGTCAGAGCGTGAAGAGCTTCGACAAAGTCCGAGATGCCGTTGAAGTCATGAGCGGCAAACCCGATGAATTCGGCACAAGTGTCATCCTTCTCACGTCCGGAGGCCAAGTCTTCAAAGATGCTTCAGACAAGACAAGTGGCCTTCACCCGGCATGGCGAAAGTCACACTATGTCCTTATATCAGGCACGGGCATTTCCCGTACCGGAAACACTGCTGAGCGCAAAGCAGCGAATGACGATGTCACGTTCGTCAAAGGTGCTGCAGCGAAGAAGTTGGCTCCTAACACTGGTGGTTACATGAATGAGGGTGATCGCAATGACCCTGATTGGAAGAAGACGTTTTATGGGAGCTTGTATGGTGAGCACCTTAAAACGAAGAGGAAGTATGACCCTTCTCATGTTTTCTACTGTCCTACTTGTGTTGGGTCTGAGGAGTGGGTAGAGAAGCCAGATGGGCCTTTATGTAGAGTTGCATAGATGATAAAACATGTCTTGATTTGAGTATCTCTATTCAACGATACTCCTAAGTCGTGTCTCTGGAGGATCCCAGACAATATCCTGAATGCTTAGCCTTTGCCTCGCTGGGACCTTAATGTTTCCACTCCCCGAAGTGATTTCGACATTCTCTTCATTCTTGAACAAAAGCATTGGCATCGTCTGGTGGGATTCGGCCAATGTGAACATTTCATGATGTCCTTCGGCCCGAGGCTTTAAAGCATCCATTGCTCGCGTGCTGATGGCTTCGTAAAGGATCTTTGCATCATCCACTGTCCCTGCGTGGAATAAGCCGACACCTAAGCTTGCTATTTTAAGAGGATCGCCATCGCCGTGGGGAGTGAATGGGTTACCGACGTTGTTGACTGATAAGCAGGCGTTGATTCCGTAGTCTTTGATTAGCTTGGGGACCATGATTGTGCCGCATGGTCGACTGAGCGGTTCGCTCTGTTCTGAGGCACCAGAACCATGTCTGCCCATCATGTAGAGATCGCTAGTTGGCAACCCGACAAAATGAACAGGTAGTTTCGTCTCTCTCAGCTTCTGTGACAGTCTGACAAGATCACCATGCGTAGCACGACTTAGCCTGGTAGCATGCCCGAAAACAACAGTCGGAGCGCCGGGGTATGTAGGCCATTTAAGACGCTCGAGCTCTCCAATGACATGATCAAAAACAGACATGTGGGTTCCATCACCCTTCAGGTTAAACTCAATGTGGAAGTCGAGATGCTTGCCATGTTTCAATGCCGTTTCGATAGCCCACCGAATATTCCTGTTTTGCGCTTCAAGATCAGATTCAACGTACGGCGTACTTCCAATAACATCAGTATCCGAACCAAACTGTTCGAGGGCTTTCTCAAACATTGCTCGGTTAGCTTCTCCCTTCTCCGTCGAGAATATAGGGTCCTGTGCAAAAGCGCATATTTGCACTTCCAAAAAGTCCTCGAATTCCTTCTTGAGGCGGATTCCTACCTCCAGAGTCTTGAGCTCAGTGACAGAATCAACCTCAACAAAGGCTCTCATGAAAGTGACACCCTTTTTATAACTTGTCGCAATAAGCTGAGAGCCTCGTAAATACAAGTCCTCCTCGGTATAGCGTTTCTTTGCTTCAGCAGTATTGGCCAATGCTTCCTGGAATCCCCCTGTTTTGGGAGTCAGATCAGAGTAATCTGGGTGGTTTGGGGATTTTGGATGGTTGCAGGTGAGGAGATATGGTTTGTCGAGATGAATATGAGGATGGCAGAGGGAGGGAAGCATGACGCTAGGTAATGTCTTGCCAGCGGCTGGTTTCATGGAGGTCACTACTCCTTCTTCTATTCGGATGTCCCATTGTGCTGAAGAGTCTTGGAATGGAAGAATGATATTTTTGAGGTCCATGTTGAGCTATACTGAGATTTCTGAACGTTGAAGGCTTGAGAGAATAAACTCGTGATAATCGTGAATCCATGCACAGTATCATTGATTCCCCTCATCTCGAATGTGGACCAATCATTTTGGACTCTGGATGGATATTAGACAGGGTGAATAATTATCCGGCATTCACCTGTAACTTTGCTTCCAAGATCATTCATAAAAGAGACTTGATAAATGCCCCGAAGAATTGACATTATCCGTCCCTCCACCTAAAGCCAATTGCCGAAATGCTTTCAATTCAGGTTTCTTATTTGCGCGGATAAAACTCAATGTCAAAACCAAGTTTATTATCCAAACGATCTCCAATTCTGGGGAATCTGGGCTGATCCTCCGCACAAACGATGACGATCTTGACTCAAAGGGGTATCTTTCGGTAGTCCACCATCATCAAATCCAACCTCTCCTCCACAAACTCCAATTCAAGATCGGCCCGTTTCGAGATCATCACGAGTTGCTACATATTGAGCATTCTCGAATTTTCCGTCTGACTTTCAACTTTACCTGATGATCTTTTTTGAGGGTTTATAAAAAGATGTCGGATCCCGCGGATGGCCCCTCGGATTTGACTTTCGTTTAAAATACTTTTGCCAGGGTCAAGATGGTGCTTGTTACATTGAAGGGCATTACGACGACGGCAGTGCTGTTCTGTCAGGCCATCTCGGCTTTCGCGGAGAGTTCAGATCGTGAGTCTTCATCTTCTTTTTCCCATATGCAACAATATTAACATGTCTGCAGCAATCCACGTCGACGGCACATCTTTCGCCCTCAATGGCGATAACGTCTCATACCGCTTCCACGTGGACAACACCACTGGAGACCTCATAAACGACCACTACGGCGGCCCCGTCGCTGAAGATGGAATCACCGCTGAAATCGGCCCCATCCAAGGCTGGGTCAACTTAATCGGCCGCGTGCGCCGCGAATTTCCCGACCACGGACGAGGAGACTTCCGTATCCCAGCGTTCCAGCTCCAGCAAGCCAGCGGCACGACCGTCACAGACTTTCGCTACAAGTCTCACGAGGTTGTGCAAGGAAAACCTGGTCTACATGGTCTTCCATCGACGTTTGGTGAGGCTGATGATGTGTCGACTTTGGTGGTGCGTATGTATGACAATTATAGCTCTATTGCTGTTGATCTGTCGTATTCGATCTTTCCGAAATATGATGCTGTTGTGAGGAGTGTGAATATCACGAACCGGGGGAATGCGACGGTGGATTTGAGGAAGGTTTCGAGTTGGAGTGTTGATTTGCAGCAGGATGATCTGGACCTTATTGAGATTAGGGGTGATTGGGCGCGTGAGGGTATGCGCGTGCGTCGGAAGGTGGACTTTGGAACCCAAGGGTAAGCATTATTCCAGCGAAACAACACAGAGTACTAACAGCATTGCAGATTCCAAAGTTCTACTGGGTATTCCTCTCATCTTCACAACCCGTTCCTCGCTCTTGTTTCATCAACGACTACAGAAACCCAAGGCGAAGCTTGGGGCTTCTCTCTAGTTTATACTGGTTCATTCGCCGTGGACGTCGAGAAGAGCTCTCAAGGACTCACCCGCGCCATTCTCGGTCTGAATCCTCTCGACTTCTCGTGGCCCTTGAAACCCGGTCAAACCTTCACCACTCCCGAGGTCGTCTCGGTCTTCTCAAACAAAGGTGTCGGTGGCATGTCCAGACAATTCCACC
Source organism: Fusarium acutatum (assembly GCA_012932015.1). Taxonomy (NCBI): domain Eukaryota; kingdom Fungi; phylum Ascomycota; class Sordariomycetes; order Hypocreales; family Nectriaceae; genus Fusarium; species Fusarium acutatum. The sequence goes on along the minus strand of JAADJF010000215.1, from coordinate 31,050 downwards.
GCCTGTACAGAAAGCACTTGATGAAGAGTAAATACGCAGAAGAGACACGTCCCGTCCTCCTCAACAGCTGGGAGGGCCTGGGTTTCGACATCAACGAGACTGCCATTGAGAAGATCGCCAAACAATCTGCAGACCTCGGTATCAAGCTGTTCGTCATGGATGATGGCTGGTTCGGTAATAAATACCCGCGAGTTAACGATTCAGCTGGTCTTGGAGACTGGCAGCCTAACAAGGAACGTTTCCCTGACGGATTGACACCTCTCGTTGAAAACGTCACCGACCTAAGAATTGCTAATGCTTCCGATGATCTAAAGTTCGGTATCTGGTTCGAGCCCGAAATGGTGAACCCCAAGTCAGACTTGTACGACAAACACCCCGACTGGGCAATCCACGCAGGCTCGTATCCCCGAACCGAGACGCGTAACCAATTGGTTCTCAACGTAGCTCTGCCCGAGGTCCAAGAGTTCATCATCGACGCCGTTTCCAAAATTCTCCGCGAATCACCGATTTCCTACGTCAAGTGGGATAACAACCGTGGAATCCACGAGACGCCTGATCCTACTCTCAACTACAAGTATATGCTTGGTCTTTATCACGTCTTTGAGACTTTGACGAGTCGTTTCCCTGATGTTCTTTGGGAAGGCTGTGCTTCGGGCGGTGGTCGATTTGACCCCGGTGTTCTTCAGTGGTTTCCTCAGATTTGGACGTCGGATGATACAGATGCAGTTGAGCGTATCGCGATCCAATTTGGTACCTCACTTGCTTATCCTCCATCTGCTATGGGAGCTCATTTATCGCATGTGCCTAATGGAAACACCCAGAGAATAACCTCTGTCAAGTTCAGAGCCCATGTTGCCATGATGGGCGGCTCCTTTGGCGTCGAACTCGACCCAAGCGATCTTGCACCAGAAGAGAGGGAACAAATCCCTGGTCTCATTGAACTTTCTGAGAAGATCAACCCGATTGTTATCACTGGAGACTTTTACAGACTTGCCTTGCCTGAGGAAACAAACTACCCAGCTGGACAGTTCATTTCAGAGGATGGCAATAAAGTCGTGCTTTTTGCATTCCAGACGAGGGCGACTATTAATAATTCTTGGCCTTGGTTCAGACTTCAGGGCTTGGATGCAAGTGCCAAGTACAAGGTTGATAATAATCAGACGGTTTCTGGTTCTACGCTGATGAACCTTGGTATTCAATTGAGGTTTGAAGGGGATTATGATAGTCAGGTCTTGATGATTGAGAAGCAGTAGTTTGGATAGCTAGACTATGAGTAGCATACTGTAAATAAAGCTAGAAATGAAAGGCTCGCTCACTGATCTCAACATAACACATAAGTAACTCGAACTGTCCATTCAACGCATAAAAAGAAACAAGAAAGCCTTGCCCAAGACAATCCCCCCATTCACCGACAACTTTCCATCTTCACTCTCTCATAAATTCTCAAGCAGCCAAAACTTGCTTCACTATAAGCTTAGCAGGTTAAATCTGTGGCAGCTGTGCATTAATGAGCTTCTGCAATTGACGCAGAGTGTCAACACTCATGGTGACGTTGACCATCTCAGAACTTTCGATGCCATTGGAAGTGGCCACGTCAGGGTTTGGATAGTACCAGCACGCGATAGCGATAATAGCATAAATGACCTGAAAATGTCAGCAACTACGAAATGCTCAAATAAGGGCCTTGACTTACCACGAGGAGTGCACCCTCAAGCCAGTTGGACTCGCCATCACGGAGGAAGTTTCCAACCACCAAGATAGACAAGACAAGTAGGACGATCATGAAAATCTCAAAGTTCAGGTCCATGGGCTTTCCGATGGCCCAGCCGACGAGAACGACGAGGGGACCGTTGAATAGGGCAGTTTGGATAGATGGACCGAGGCAGTGATATAAGGCAACGTTGATAACACCATCTGAGAATTGTGTCAGCTTATGCATTTTCGAATGAATCTTTGTACTCACCATATGCTTCATCAATGGCTGTCAAGTGTTCAGCAGCCTTCTCAACGAAAGGCAATAGAATAAGACCCAAGAACTGATCAGGCACTCCACTCTCAACAACATGCTCAATCTTCTCAACGAGGAAGATGAGAAGAGCAGTCACAAAAGCAAGAGCAATCAATATAGCGACAATAGCCTCGGTCATAGTAAACTTGGGCTTCTCCATATCGGCCTCGCGATCAGCATCCCGATGCTCATCCATCTCAATAACCTCATCGAAGATACTATGCTGGCTGCTGGCTTGATACCAGATGTAGAAGAAGAATGCAATGATCAGTGCAATAGATGTAGCTTGGCTGATGCGAAGGACGTCGTCTTGAAGTTTACCCTCTGTGAATTTCTCGTGCAGAATTCGGAAGCCTGGAAAATCGGGTACAACTTCGGCTTTGAGGGCGGAGTAGAAGGCGCTGGGAATGAGGAGACCAAATGCTGCGACGAGTAGGAGTCCGGTGCCAACTTCTGAGACAATGGCGTGGAACTTTTGGCTGGCTTGCTTGAGGCCACCAACGAAAAAGCAGAGGCCAAGGCAGAGAAGGAGATTGGTCAGGATACTACCGAGGATTGCGGCTTGGATGATAGGAATGAGATTTCCTTCATCGCCGTTATCTTCAGGAGAGTTGACTTCATGCTTCGAAAGCAAGACAATGAAGAGAATAATCTCAATGATAGACCCAAAAGTCGTCTCGATGAGAATACCAGCTACCTTGGGCAATTTCCGCGCAAACTCCTGGCCAGCGAAGCCAAGCAGATTGGCTGTTGGGATCACGGCGATATACGCGGTAGCGAACTTCCAGAGATGCAGACCAGGGAAGAATTGGAGGATAATAGCGATGGGGACGAACGGCCAGAGGATGTTTACCCATTTCGACGCGGTGCAAGAGCTTCGCCAGAGAACAGCGAGGAAATGACGAGGATGAAAACCGCTTCTCCCGCTTTCTCCCTCGTGAGCAATGTGACTTGAGATGTGCGGCAGAAGCGGGGTTGATTCATCTCTATGACCAGAGCCATGGCCTGGAAGGATATTGCTCGCCATTATCGCGAGTCAGAGTAACAAACAAACAAATACTCAAGACCTCAGAAGGTTAAGTGAAATAAGAGTGTAGATAGGCTTCGGGAGGAGAGAGAGAGCCAAGAAATAAGAACAGAAAGGGGCTGGGATCGTAATAACGTGACGCTGTGTTTGCGGTGGTGGCGCAGTGATATCCAATGAAGGCGCCGTGATGAGACACATTTACAGGGGCTTAAGGCAGGGATCGAAACTCTAAACAAAGCTTGTTTTGCTGACGTTTGCTCAGCAGGGTTCTAGACTCTGGAAGAAGCATTGGCCATGGTTTACCCCGCAGAGTAGAATCTGATCTGACTTTTTCTTTTCGAGGGAGGGTTCGATGAGATTAACGCTTCTCCGCCAGTCAGGTGCCTAACGGGCGGCCAGATCGTGCACTCAAAAGACGCTATGCTCTCACTGTGAAAGCTTCCTGAGCTAGGATCTTCCAGACTTATCGATAATGAAACCATCTCTCCAAGTAGTTTAGCCATGTCTCACAGCCCCAGCACGGAATGACCCCCTCGATACTAGCGCGCACAACATGCCCCCAGACTAAAAAATACAAGCATAACCTCCCAAAAACACCAGCGATCCCGTCATCGGCAGTCCTGTTTTTTTGACACCAACACCAGCGAATGAGAAACGCGTCTCCCCGCACTCACCCTTTTCCCATGCAGGCGCTCACCGATTCTCACCGATGAAGGGTTTCATTCTCGCCTTACCGAGAAGCCTATTATGTAAAATGGTAATACGCTTTAGTGTGCTTGTCGTGTTGGTCACGGCTACGACGGACCACATTGTCATTGCGCGAGGGACTTGGTATAGTTATCGTTATGTAAATTTTACATACAGTATACTTTTGTGGGTGAAAAAGTCTGAACTCATGTGATGAAATTTTACCAATTGCTCATTTCTCTTCCTAGTCTATATAACTATTCTTCTTTTTCCTACAGTTACAACATTTATAGTCATTGTTTCTTTGATCTTCTATCTTCTATCTACCTTACCCTACGATACATTCTCGATTTCGACTAGTCTCCCCAAGAAAGTTTCACTACAGTATCTCCATCGTGATTGGACAGATCCGTTTTCGTCCAGCTTGATTCAAATAGCTTGGCTTACGACATCACCCGCGAGACCACATAATGCCTTCAGCGGTGAGAACTAATTTTTCTCCTCCTCCATCAAAGCAGCTCAAGCCCATACCCTTCCGTCCGATGAAGTCCCCTATTCCCGACTATCTCAACCGGGTGCTGGAGAATGCGCGGCCCATAGAAGATGGCAAGCCCGCCAGTTACATTGAGACGCTGGCAAAGGCGGACACGTCAAAGATAGCTGTGGCGCTGGCAATGGTGGATGGCCAGATCTACTCTGCTGGTGATGATGATGTTGAGTTTTCGATGCAGTCTATTTCAAAGGCATTTGTGTATGCGCTGGCGATTGAGGATGCAGGGTTGGAGAAGGTGCTGGAGAAGATTGGCGTGGAACCCTCGGGAGACGCGTTTAACAGCTTGTCGCTGGAGCGCGGGAGTAACAGGCCCATGAATCCTATGATCAACGCCGGAGCCATCACAGCACACTCTCTCATCGGAGGACCAGACTGGACAGCAGAGCAACGATCAGACCGCATCCTCAAAGCCATGTCGAAGCTAGCAGGTCGTCAACTGCGCGTCTGCGAAGAAGTTTACGAGGCTGAGCTGCGAGATGCGAACCGAAATATGGGAATTGGTTACATGCTCAAAGCAGCTGGTATCATCACCGGCGATGCGCAGCAGATCGTGCAGGGATATATCCGCCAATGCGCTATTAACGTCAATGTTCGAGACTTGGCGACCATGGCTGCTACGCTCTGCAATGCGGGCTGTCACCCTGCGACGGGAGAAAAGATCATTCCTCAAGACAGTGTGCGGCAGATCCTCTCCGTCATGACGACTTGCGGCATGTACGATGCTGCAGGCGACTGGGTATCGCGGATTGGAATCCCCGCCAAGAGTGGAGTTGCTGGTGGTATCATCGGTGCTCTGCCCGGCCAGATGGGTATCGCTGTGTTTTCACCCAAGCTTGATACTCGGGGGAATAGTGTTCGTGGTGTCGCCATCTGTGAGCAGTTATCCAGCGACATGGGTCTTCACATGATGGACGTCAGCCAAATCGCCCAAGCAACCGTGCGCGTATCCGTCGCGACAATCCTCCCCGGCGATAACGAGCCACACCACGCAAACTGCAACAAAGAAGTCATCATCTTCAGTCTTCGCGGTGTAGTCCGCTTCGGCGGTTCAGAGCGCTTAACCCGCGCTATTACACGAGAACTCGGTGATCCGAATCCCGATGATCCAGGTTCTGGAAAAAGCCGCTTCGTGTGCGCTGTGGTATTCTCGTTCCGCGATGTGTTTTCGTTTAATGCGGTGGCGCAGAAGATTATTCAGGCGGATATTACGCGGTTGCTGCTTGATGGGAGGACGGTGGTTGTTATAGACCCGGTAGGTGTTTTGGAGATGGAGACGAAGCGGGCGGGCAGTAACCTCAAGATTGTGGATAATGAGACTGCTGCGAGGGATTATATTGGAGGAATTGGGTGCCATACTGTTTCAAAGAATGATGAATGGTGATTTGGCGTTTTTAAAAAGAAATAGAAAATAATACTCATAGAGCCAGCTATGCCGACATGGACTACATTGATTAAAATAGCGCCCAGGCTGATACTATGATCGATAATGATTGACTATTTGCCTTGGTGATATGTAGAAAAACTCTCTTTAGTTAGTTAAAATAAAACAACTGTCCTTGTATATCGTCACATTGCAGTACTGTCATCTTTGGTAGCAGTAACAAAGTTAGACTTTACGGCCACCAGGACCCAGGTGCGTCTCAGCCGCCTTCATAGCCAGTAGGGTAGCTACAATGACGTAACAGGGGAATCAATTAGTTCCGGCATAAAAATAGAGAACGCGCAATTGAAGAAACCCTTGCAAGGCTGGATCCGAGTCCGAGGTAGGGTCCGTGATTAGTCTCTACAAACGGGACCCGCGGACGCTGTTGGTCAATGCCAGCAACACAGACCCCACTTCTGAAGCTCATTGAGTTGCCTTATAAATAGACCAGGTCATTGAAGATGAAGCTCAGACAGCATTGAAACAGTTGAGACCATTCCATTACCTTGATACAGACATTATGCAAAAAACCATTCATCTCGTGCGTCATGGCCAAGCCGTTCATAACCTTGGCGAAGCATACAACGTCCTACCCGACACCGACCTCACGCCTCTGGGACAAGAGCAAGCCAGAGGCCTGATCTCTAAGTGCCCAAAGCTTGCCAATGTTGACCTGATCGTGTCATCCCCACTGCGAAGAACTCTCCAAACGACCTTGTTGGCATTCTCATCTCAATTAGAGTGCGGCTTACAAATTGTGGCTTTGGCAGAGGTACAGGAAGTCAGCGATATGAACTGCGACACGGGCAGCGACCTCTCATTGATAAAAACTGAGTTCCAGCAACAGCCTGTGGATTTCAGTCTGGTCGAGCCAGGCTGGCAAATCAAGGTATGCAACACAGCCTCAAGTCAGGTTCAATCAGTAAGAGACCTAATGATGTATTAGGAGGGCAAATGGGCTCCAGCTGTTGGTAGCATTGAAGAGAGGGCACGAGCTGCACGGCAATGGCTGAGTGAAAGACCCGAGTCAGAAATAGTGGTTGTTACCCATGGTTGCTTTTTACATTTCTTCACGGACGACTGGGTGAACTCTGTTAATCCTGATGGTATGTTGCTTCCAATAAGACCTAGCTACCTAGGTACTAACAATATCAGGGACGAATTGGGCCAATGCAGAGGTTCGCTCTTTTACAATTTTGCATGACGAGCACGAAGGACCAGTTTTATGTGAGACTAGGGAGTCTAGAGAGAGGCGTGGAGTAGAGCCAGTTCCCCCGACCAGAGAAGAACAACTAGAGCTGCGACAGGCTGCTTTGAAGGCAGGACTTGAATGGGGTCTCATGCGGCCGTGATAGGTCTTGTTTATAGCATCGATACTGCAGCATGAATCAAATAGTTTTCCAGCATAGGTCACTATTTTCTTCGACCTTGGGCCTAGTAAAATACTCGATTCATAATATCTGACATAGAATACTACCAGTCTATCTATTATGTAGATGAGATCGGCTTCTTGGACATGGTCGCAATGAACGCCGCCAGCGCAGCCTCGGGCTGGTAGGCTGGGACTTCATGACCAGCACCATAAACTCGCAGCCAGCTCAAGTTTCCAGAGGTCTTGAATTCACCGTATTTCTTTCCACCGACAGTGAATGACTGAAGAGGAGCCGAGACGAATGATTGCGGAGCGATTGAGTTGAGGGCTCTGTAGTTACCCATCCAATTGCAGATCCAGTCTAGATATTGTTAGATCGACATGGTATAGATCACGCAAGTCAGGTCGACTTACCAGCATCGCCGGCCCAGATGAGAACTTGAATCTTTGAATCAATGACTTGCGAAAGTGTTGGTAAGAATGATCGTCCCCCTGCAAAATTCTTTAGCCGCAATCATGTACATAGGGGGAAAACATACTGTCACCACTCGCGATAAACTTGTTATAAGATTCATCGCCACATTCCTGGTAATCAGACTGCGCACCAATCGCCTTCATCACAGACGCAGATGTGAGATAGGTCGAGTAAGTCGCAGGAGGGAAAGGATCGTTGCTCGACGCCCGGATATCGTAGACATCAAAGTCTGCCAGATTCTCCAGGGGCCTTTCAATAGCCGAGCTGCAGACATCATCTGCGTTGCCACACGCGGCATCGTTACCTGTCAGACCGGGACATTTGGCAAATGCAGGGACACACTTCTGGTTATACGTGTTCAGGTACTTGCTGTACTGAGTTGGTGTGATGAGCTTGCGGTAGGTGTTGTTGGCGGCGTAGTCGATGTAATCTCTGTACTGGTTGCCTGATTCATATAAGCACTCGAAACCAATCCAAGTGCGTGGAGGACTTACCAGGGTCAATCCAGCCGTTGTTGATGCCAAGTGCTACAAGGTTGATCTTCTCGCCCTTGATCTTTCCAGCATCGATAGCAGCGTTCTGCTGCTCAAAGTAAAATGCAAACTCGGGACCATAGTGACCACCATAAGATTCAGTAAAGAGACCAAAGTCACGGTTCTCATACTCGGGGAACTGTGCGTAGAAAGCCTGGAGGAGGTTCCAGACTCGAGGAGCAGCAGCAAGAGTCGATACAGCGTCATCAGTGCCGTAACTGAAACCAGTGGCAATGGGTTGATCAACATATAGCTTGGACAGTTAGTGAATTGTGCTTGTGCAGAGTGGGTGACTGTACCATGTTGGCAAAGGTGTTCCATGAGTTGGGGTTCAGAGTAGGCTTGGACCCTCCGTTGTTAAAGGTACATGGCCCATTTTCCTGAAACAAGCCGATCATGGAACTGCAGCCGGGACCACCATTGAGCCAAAGGGCCAGTGGGGCTGTTTTGGCGTTCTTGCGGGACTCAAAGAACCAGAAGAACATGTTCATGTTGGTGCCTAATTATGACTTCTGTTAGATAGGGCTGGGAGAATTTAATGATGTACCTACCCACGGAGAAATAACCAGAGTGCTGGTTCACACCAGGCGTCGTCTCACATATTCCAGAGTTGGAGACAATCTTGGTCTTGGAGCTAGTCGCAGCATGTTCGAAGACCTTGTACTTGATACCGCCGTCTTCTTGCAAATACCTCTTGTCCAGGCTGGCTGCAGGTGTACAGCTGCCTTGGCCGACAAGGGCAAGCGCCGTGAGGATATTCAACAAAGCCGTCTTCATGATGATCGAGGACCAAAGTTGAATGTAAGAACAGTGGTTATACAAGAAAAAGACTGCCAAGACGGGAGGATGGAACTACATATATATAGATCTAGGCGGTCTCGATTGGGCGCTACTATATCCCCGGATAGCCCGCATTCCATACGTTTCACTATACTCGTATACTAGGAGTAAAGTTAACAAAATTGCTTATCGCTTGAAAGATTAATGCCACCTTCCTGATTAAAGGGGGAGATCTTTTGTCAATGGCAAAGGTTCCTGATGATCCGGAGGTAGGATTAGCCAATACAGCGCGGGAGTCAGGCGACAATGCGCAGTGGGTACTGTCGATCTCTGGGTCATCCCGGTACCGTGAAACAAGGCAGTGTCTTGCTTACATTGATCAGGAAGAATCATAAGGCAGATAGATATGCTCTTCTTAAGACCAAGTTTCAACCGCCTCGTAAACATTTAAATTCACACTCCCCGTGTTATTCATTTCGGTACATTCTGTATCACACAGATTAACCTGCAGAAGCGCATCTTATCAAGCCTCATGGCGACCTTCCAGAACAAGCGATCTCCCGAGCCACGAGATCTAGGTTTCGGCACTTTTTAGCCGTTAATCTGGTGACCGTGCATGCAAGCCCACTTGCCGAATATCCGAGCTCGGGTGCTATGATTGGCGCACAAGCTTATCAAGCATTCATGCTTAGAATTAATTTTCTCACTAATTAAGCCCAACATAGCAATGGCATGCAAAGATATCGTATTGAATAACTAATTGCAGCTGCTCGGAGCATTGATCTTGTGTATATTTCCGCCTATAGATTGACCACAGGTTCCTTGCTGAGTGGTAGGATCAACGTTAGCTGTTGAGGTGATAATTATATAAGTGATAGCAGATGCTCGTCCGAAGCAAAGGCCAGAGATTCATTAGATAGATTGACGATGAGATTATTAATTACACAAAAACACTATACGTTTTATTCTTAACTATTTAGCTATTGCACATTGTCTTTTTATGGCTACATCCAGTCTATTATGAAATTGGTCAAGGCAGATCTTTGTTACTCGTGTCCCAAAGTCGAAATCCACGCGCATGCCAAGTTTATCTTGTTCATTTGTTTGAAAAGGCTACTCGACTGACTATATTAATAGAAATATCTTAATTCTATGTAAATGCAAGCCCCAGAAGGTATTTGTTGGTACAAAATCAGCCTGGTAATCCTTAGGAGAGGCTCACTGCATAAGCACCCACTGCAGGGTAAAATCCCTGCAGATCTTCATCTTGTTCCAAACCAAGCCCCAGGTTGCATCAAGTATTGTAACAGAGACAGCCAATAATCATGTTGAAAGTTAATTTACAAATAAAACTTCTATATGGTTCATTGCGATGTTTCCTGAGGGGAATATTGAAATACTAAGGCAACACCGATATCTGTTTTGTTTCAATGATTAAAATCATCTAAACCTCAGTCATTGATGACATAAGCCTGCAAGGCTGAACTGGGCTTGGCATTTTCAACCCAGCCTCAATAATCAATAATGTCGTTTCAGGCTCCTCCTCTTACGACTTTCGCTCCCTCTCGCTCCTTCTAAGCCTCATGGTCTCATGGTATCCTTAGCAAAATGTCCGATCCGTTGAGTGTCGCCGCCTCGATTGCAGGACTCATTTCTATCACGGTAGAGACTGCGAAGTTCCTTAGCCCCTTTGTCTCAGCAGCAAAAGACACACCGCAGGTCGCGGCGCACGTCTACTCTGAGGTCCAGAGCACCCAGGTTATACTGATGGGGCTTCAGAGCCTGACCGAGAACCTCATGTCAGCTAGGGCTCCGTATTCTGCGCTGATTGGGATTAATCAGATCGTGACAGTCCTTACGGATGGAGTCCTTCTTTACTCAGAGCTGCACAAGGAACTTCAGTCGCTGGGGGTTAAAGACAGCATGGAAAAGGTGCCGCTCAGAGGCCGTTTGCAGTGGGCATGGAAGGAGGGTATGTTCATCACACTTCTCAGCAGACTACAGAGCTTCAAGAGCTCAATGACACTTGTCTTGATGATTCTGCAAAGGTACGTACATCCTGTCGCTACTGGTTTAGTATCTGACCTGGTCGTCTCAGTGACTCTGGTCAAAGAGCAAAAGAACACCAGGAGCAGCTCTCAAACAATGTCAAGGTTCTTCTAGACAGTAACGAAGCCCTATCACGCCGGATAATGAACATCGAGGACACCTTGAACACCCAGGCCATCATGTCAGGGCGCACAAGCATCCTCTCGCTGAGTGCATCTCCACCTCAAGACACAACTCAACCATTAAGTGCGGAAACTCACGCTACATCCATTGACACTAATAATAAGCTTGCTATATACAAATTTGACTTTGAAGACGACCTTGAGTCATCACATGTGTATCGCCGCGCACTGAGAGAGACCATGGATTATTCAATTCGAAGCTCAGTTGCAAGATCATACAATTGGTCCGTCTTCTCAGACCTGAGTCTAGAGGACATTTCGATAATGTCTTTCATCGCATTGCCTGTCTATCAGGATGATATCACCAATGCTGAGCACTATGATTTTGGGGAGGAAGCTACTTTCATCTCAGAAACGCTGGGTCCAGTTAGGTATCAGCCATTACTGGTAAAATGCCTGGAGATAAAGCTCAAGATGCTGGCAATACCGGGGATGCAGAGGTACTTTGATGAGATAACTGACACGGATGACGAACCTTCTCACCTCTGGTTAGTCCTTCGGACAGCTATGCCACTATTGATCCTTGCACAGGCTTTAAACCCCACGGCAAGCATGAATATAGATCCATCTAAGGATGTTATCCGCTCACACAAGAAAAAAATAGTCCTGTGGTTTGCTCAGTACTGCCATGTTAGGCTCAACATAGATAAAAGGAAGCTAATCACAGTTGAGGACCTGATGGGGCCTAGCAACTATGGGTTTTTCAGAGTATATTCGCCTGATAAGACGTGGAAGAACGACTTAATTACTAACGTGGTCTAGGTAATCTCACTAATTTCCACTATAACTGAGGACCTTTCTCTTGCTATTCCTCTTATAAACCATTTATCTATAGTCGAGGCAGCAGTTGACGCCCAGTCACCAGAGCTACGAAAGCTTCTCTTTGAACAACACCAGTTCATTCAAAATCTCGACGAACTTTTTCAGATCAAGGACCGACTGGATATGGACATGAAGTCAATATTTCATAACTTCAGACAGCTTGCGAGTCTACACATTGCCTTTCTTTTCGGCATAGAATGGAACCTGTTTTGTTCCCCAGGTCAACATACGTGGTCCCAAGCATTCCGATTTCTTCTTCGTAATATCGAGGTTGAAGCTTTATCACATATCACCGGAAGGATTGCCAGAAACAGCATAGAGGATTGGCTGAGAGAAGGCAATTTGAGAGATAAGGATAAGACAATTGCTTTGTTAAGAAGATGTCTGGATCTGATACCTACACGACACAGATTTGTTTCAGCCCTCTTTGCCTTTTCGCAGGTATGGACGAATTTATTTGAAATCTCAAGAGTGTACACACTAACAGTATGGAGTATCTGAAAAACCAGCCAGTTATTTCAATGGCTCAGATACAAGACAGTAACGGTGCTCGATCAGTATTGTCAGAAATTGTAGTTCGACTACAGGACGATACTGAGCCAAAGGATACTGATGCAGCTGTCGAAGAGCTCAAGCGAAAAATACAAGACTGGAAAGGCATTGACCCTTATAACCTTGGCGAGTTGATCCTCTCTAAGACACTTCATGTGGTCAAGAATTCCAAAAAGAAATTGGTAAGCGGGATCGGAATTTGATTCGCTACGACTCCGGATAATATTAATACAGGACTGACAATTGCACGATAGTACCACGGCTACCTTTTCCAGCATATGCTTCTATTTTGTAGAGAAGAATGTCGTGCTCAACCTATCGGAAACTCGTCGCTTGACAGCTCGAAATCTTTATCTGAGTCAAAAGAGACAAAGTTTCTACCGAAGGGTGGATTCCACCTAAAACGCATTCTTTCGGTCACCCCGACTTCCCACCATGGTATGTCTCCAACATTCCTTGAGTTTTGTCTCAGTCGCTCATGCGAATAGATAAACATGTATGCGAGGTTCAATGGGACACTGGTAGTGGTGATGGCAGATCGCAAATCTCACTTGTGTTCGCAGCTGAGTCTGAGTTGCGACTATGGGCATTAAAGATTGATGGGTATAGAATGATGGCAATACTCCTGGTGAGGCGCTAAGTCAAAGGAAGATCCAAAGGAAGTAGTTTCACAATTAGAAAGGAATACAAATGAATCTGTACCTGAGTATTCGACGGAAGGCATGGAGCCATGGAAGCGATATGGAGTAATAAAATAGTCAATTAGGAATCTCTAATGGGTTGGCTTGGTATATATCGGGATATTATAAGTGTTATATGACGATCAATGAGTATCACTAAACAACTTCCTCAAATGTCACCGCATCAACGTTGCCCTGAGCATTGGCGCAGCTGAATCCAATAGAAACACTAAGATAGCCATACTGGTCCAGCTTATCCTGCGTAAGTGAACAGGTAACACTCAGAGGTGCCCATTGCTGCAGAGCAGCATTGGCGCTCACTGTGTTCGAGCCACCTTGGACAGGGACGATGTTACTAGGATCTCCATAGTAACAACCGACAGCCATTGCATTGCACCCGTCGTTGAACATATTATCGCTCGCACCGTCGACGCGCAGCCGAGCGGCGAGACGATATGTGCCTGCTTTGAGAAGCGACTTGTCGATCTTCTGGTAGACTCTGTCGTTGACTGACTCGCCCTCATCGGAGATTCCGAATTGGAGGACGGCGTAAGCTGGACCTTCGTAGGGTGAAAAGGAGCCAAGCTGAATGGGTTCGTTGTCTGATAGCCAAGGGCTGACTGTTCCGAGATCGAAGTTTCCATTGATGAGGAGTTCTGTTGGCTCTGCTTCGGCGGTAGTGGTGGTTGTAGCGCTCTCGGCCACGGTTGTTGTGCCTTCTGTGGTGGTTGGTGCTGTGGTGGCCTCACTGCTGGTGATTATGGTAGTGTCGCTGCTACTGGCGACTGTAGTACTCTCGCTGACAGCGATGGTCGTAGATGTCTCGCTCACGGGTGCGCTCGTGGTTGTACCATCCCCAGTCAACCTGGTAGTTGTCTCTGTCTCGGTGACTGCAGTACCGGTCTCGATGGTAGTGGAAAGAGCAGTGGTAGTATCGGACACGACGATTGTAGAGCCAATGCCAGTGGCAGAGGTCGCGATGCTCTGGGGCTTACACGGGCCTGCATTGACAGAAGCTAACAAGGACAGGTTTGCCAACGCAGCCGCAAATAGCTTGTTTGAAACCATTCTGACAGAGTCTTCAAAATGCAGGAAAAAGAACAAGGTAAAAGGGTGTTGTGGGTTTCTGATCACGAACAAACCAAAGGAGAATCGACAATAAGAACAACATCCCGGCTTTCGCCAGTTTTATTTCAGCACACGAGTGGAAAGTGCCTCAGGGGAATACAAAAGACTATTTGCGACCTACTGCGATTAATGGTCTTAGCATCCAATAGCGCCCTGATAGCGTTGAATTCTCCCCAAGCTGAGCCAATAAGGTTCCTAGCTTTATGGTACGCTTGTTATCAAGAAATTAAATTAAGCTTGTATTAAATAGTGCTTTTGTCTTTATTCGTATTCTACCTAGATTTATACTCCGTACATTTAGTCTTTGAATAGCGCGGAAGCTAATTATTTCAAAGACTCGCATGTTGGCTTTCCCATCATCGAGCTGTTGTTATCTTGCGTTCAGCTTACCGGAGAGATCACTCTACTCCTTCATCACTTCACCAAATGATCCCTTGTATCCATTCTGCTCCAGGTACAACCGGAATTGCGCGTCTTCACTCTCTAGCTCCTTGTCCTTATCTGGGATGAGAAACCATGCAACAAGGCCACCTACAGCAGCAAACGCAGCTCCAATCAGGAAAACGGCCTGGATACCTCGCTGTTTATCGGAGAAAGAGTCTTGAATTGGCGTAAAAGCCTGCGTTCCAATGGCTGCACCAGCCTTACCCATTGCTGCCGCGAAGCCCAAGAAGTGACCTCGTAGAGGTGTCGGAAAAGACTCTGCAGCACAGAGAAACGTGGCGACCTGTTTTGCAGTTAGTGTGTCTCAAGGTAGCTGTACTGCCAAGTTCAGGACTTACGCCAGGGCCCATCTCTCCGAGTGCGTTGAAGATGCCATATAGCACTATGAACAAAGGGAAAACGGACTGGATCGGAGAAAGAGCACCACCAATAATGAAGCCGAGAATCGTCCATCCGAGAAAACCCAGAGTCATAGTTTGTCTGCGGCCAATGCGATCCATGAGAAGCCCTCCAATGACGCAGCCAGGGAGATAAAAGCAGTTAACAACTGTACCGAAACCGATGTTCTGTTGAAGGGTGTCGTCAGGATTCAACGTAGCAATGATTGTCGAACTGAAGATCCCGAAAGGGTATGTCTTTGGTATACATCAGTATAAAGTCCAAGACTCCGCTTGTGTACTGTACTTACCACAAAGTCGTAGAAGAACCATGCCAGTGATGTTCCGAGCATTGGTTTCCAATATCTCTTGATCACAAGCTTATATGGTATGTCCTGCTTGATCGCGTGCTTCTTATATTGCGTCGAGTCAAACTGACGAAGACGAAGGAACAGAAGAGCTACAGGCAGGATGAAACCAATACCGAAGTTGATTCGCCAGACACCGTCACCGACATGTTGATGGTACGCTGCGAGTACGATTAATGCTACAACACCTGCCATGACAAATCCGAGATCGATGGAGAAGTCTGTAGCAGCAGCGACAAGGAGTCCACGTCGGCGTCGAACAAATGATGTCTCGTCTGAAGCTTCAGTACTTCCCGTACCGCAAGTAGGATATTCACCTGCAAAGCCATCAGTTAAATCCTTTTCTCAGCTCAAATACCTCTTCGGTCCTTACCACCAGCACCAAACCCTGCAACACCTCGTCCAACGATCATCATCCAAAACATGCCCAGCTCAGTCTTTCCATGCGCTGCAGTCGCGAGGATAATACCCAGAACCAAGAACAAGGTAGCAAATACAATACCAGTCCGTCTACCAAGTCTGTCAATGGCATAGCCAAAGAAGAGCATGCCGAGGACCTCGCCGATGAGAAATGCATTGGAGAGTCGAGTCTTGATCGAGCTGGAGAAACTGTCGGGGTATAGTTTGGCAAAGACTGGATTCATGTATCCGATGATCTGCGCGTTATATCCATCGGAGAATAGAGCCAGACCACTTGTTAGGACTGTTGTGATGGCTAACGTGCGAGACTTGGTAGGGATTTCAACATCTGTGGCGTTGACAACAGTGTCATTTTTGAAAAATTCATCGTCTTGGTGGCTCTTTGGAGCAGCCGTGTTTGGAGAAACCTTGTTATCCATGAGACTGATCTTAGAACGGATAGTATTGTAATGATCTTTCTTGGAAGCTTCTATATGATAACATGCTCGAGAAGCTCTTCACTTATATATACATGAGTTAGACTAGGGATATCCTCGCTTTGCAATACAAGTCCCTTCTTCTTGCCTAGTGAATACAATTCTGGTCAAAGACAGACTCTCGCGTGCCCTAATTATGGGACGTTATTGGATGTTTATGTGAAAGTCTCTAACTTATTCAATAACCAGTAGCTCAACGAGTGCACGTGGGCAGTGTTGTTGGGTTTGGTTGTGCTAGACGACTCTCATATCATGAAATGGTTGCCGATACCCCGAGGAGGAGTCGATGTCTATCCTTGTATGTGTCTCCATGTTTTAGACTGCAAATCCTTCCTAACTCCCGTCTGCTCACACTAGGCTTTAGTTTGGTTCCTGTAGGTCTGATCTGAAGTGGGCCATACTACTGCATCAAGTCGAATGCAGGCATAAAACAGCATTAGTCTCGGTTACTCGGCATGCTACAGTTGCGTTTCTATCTTTTTCCCTAGGTACATGCTGCAATGGCCCTGTTTCATTGCTTGGGGGAAAAGCCCGTAGTGGGAGACTAATGCAGCTAGTGAGCGATAGCCGACAGACCTCGATATCTTATCTCGAGCCGAGTAGCGAGCAACAAATGGCTATTGTCAAGTAATATCACGCAAAAAGATCACGAGACACATTTCGCACGGTGGTTTGGAGACCAAAATCATGATCATGAATATAAGTATAGACAACACTTAATCGGATCGATCGATCAATCCGCTCTGAGAACTCAAGACTTGTTATTCCCATTCACACTTTTCACCTATACTCATTAGGCACACCTTCCAAGATGGTGGTCACCGATGATCAGATCTCCTTCTTCAAAAAGAACGGCTACTTAATCGTCCGTGACTTACTGCAGTCTGAGCAAGTCAAAGACCTCCAATTATGGGCCGAAGAAGTTCGAAACTGGAAACCTACTGAAGATTCAGAATTCATGCCCTATGAGGTTAGAGATACCCGCAACTCGTTAACTCGAAAGGAAGATTTTAATTGTGACTTAGGAGGTCAATGACAAAGGCCAAACTGTTCTCTGTCGAACCGAGAACTTTGCCGACTGTCACAGTGGATTCAGCAATCTGCTCCGAAGCTCAAAGCTGCTTGGTCTTCTGAATGACCTTGCGGAAGAGCCTATGCTTTTGTTCAAGGAGAAGATCAATTACAAACTCGCTGGAAGTGGTAAGTGAAACGCCTGTCGAGACATACTCATCCTTGTCTGGGACTGACAGTTAAAAGGCGGATTCGCACCTCACATTGATGCTGTTGCCTACACGCACATCAAGGATGTCAAGCACTTGACGATACTTCTCAGTGTTGATCCTTCTAATATTCGCAATGGGGGACTTGAGGTTGTTGATGGAAGCCATGAGATGGATGTTCCTATTAACAAAGCCACCAACTGCATTGAGTCGACTTGGGTTGACTCTCACACTTGGACTCCTGTTGAACTAGAAGCTGGTAAGTGACCCATGTTTCACATCTAGATTATCTTTACTGACCCATGCCAAGGCGAGCTGCTCATCTTTACTTCCTATCTGGCTCACCGCAGTGGTGCCAACAAGAGTAGCTCAGATCGCAAAGCTATCTATGCAACCTACAACCGTGCTTGCGAAGGCGACCTACGAAAGGGCTATTATGAGCACAGGAAGCAGGAGTGGCCAGCTACACATATGCGAAAGGCAGGGAAGTCTTATGAAGCGGGAGCGTTGACCTATGGCTTTGGATCTCCTATGCTTAGTGTCGATGCCGGAAAGCAGGTTACATTTTAGGTGCTACATCATGTACATACTAGGGCCTGTTGTTATCTAGCCCATTTTAAATTCACCTTCGCCTTTAAATCCTGTTCCTTCAAATCCTCTATTCGATGCTTATTTAAGTCTGAGTTGTAAAATTAAAGGCTGAACTTATGAAAAGAGGACCTAGTCGCAGACCCTGAACGCTCAAGACTGGTATCTCAACGCGATATCTGTGTGGCGTTGACCTGTAGGCCCATAATGTCCTGAACCATCAATGGTTGATGCGGATTCTGGAATATCCACCCCATAATCGTATCAATGAGCTCGAGATTTTGCTGCACTGAAGATCTTACCGCTGTCACAGACTACAGGGGCTCATCACCACTAGAGTGCGCTAAGTGATAAACGGCTAGGTTGATGCTGGACCTTATTTTTATTAAAATTCTTACCCCACTCCAAGCGACAGGCGAGAACCGACAGCCGAAAATATTGAGAAGTTCGCAGATATGAAACGTAGAGCTCATCATTGGCTCTAAATCCATGGATTAGGCATGGTGGATGCATAGGTCATGAATGGCTAGTCGACTTAAGTAGCAGTGCTCGTGCAAATGCGAAAGATTCAATGGTTAGTTTATAACTTGGACTTGGTTTCCCACTATACCAACCTTTCAATCAACAGATTGATAACCATCACTTGAACACCTACATAGTCACGCAGCCATGGAACTTCCAACAATCCCAACGCCATCATCCGTGGCCGAGTACGTTATATCTGTTCTCCAAGCCTCTGAAATCACACCTTACATCGGGGAACCCATCTCTCAACTCCAACATTCTCTCCAATGCGCTGCCCAAGCTGCCTCTGCTTCACCACCAGTGGACGAGGCCACTCAAATCGCCGCATTACTTCACGATATCGGCCAATATGCACCAGCCAAAGACCTCCGGAAACTCACTGGGGGAGAAGCCAAGAACCTCGGGGGACAAGCAACAGGCACAAGTGTCGGGAGAGTCGGGCACGAAACATTAGGTGCACGATTCGTTCTTGCGCTGGGCTTTTCTGAGAAAGTTGCACGCCTTGTGGAGTCACATGTTGCTGCTAAGCGGTATTTGTGCGCAGTCGATAAAGAGTACTTGAACAAGCTTTCTGATGCAAGTAAAAAGAGTCTTGCTTATCAAGGTGGGCCTATGAATGATAAAGAGAGGGATGAGTTTGGTTCTGATGAGTGGTGTAAGGAAATGTGCCAACTGAGGGTATGGGACGACGAAGCCAAAATTGAGGGGCTTGAGGTCAGGGACTTGGAGAGCTGGAGGCCGGTATTAGAACGACAATTAGAGGCAAGACAGGGCAACATGATTTAGGCGCATAGGCTATGCATAGTATTCATAACTTGTATAACTTATGTGCATGCGCATCCACTTCGACAAGATTATGTGACGTCGAACTTACTGCAATGCGCTTTGTACCTTTTCTTTTTATTTGATAAGAACAATAACATGTTAAGGAGAGCCATATGGAGTATAGCGCCTGATATAATACTCAGCTTTAAGGGTAGAAAATATCATCTTCTATTTATATTAATAACTATTTATATAAACCTTCTCTCTGCTTGTAATGCGCATTGTGAAATATATTCCTCTTTCTTTCTTTCTGTAGGGTAGTTTTGCATACTGAGGTTATTCTGACCCAAGTGGGGCAAGAAACAACAAAGCAGATAAGGAAGTTTGGCTGGGAGATAAGGATCTCGCTTAAAGATAAGTATCGTCGCTTGCAGATAAGCCCCGCAATCTGCACTTCTCCTCTGAGCCAATCAAACACGCACATGGTTATCGTCAAGGATCTCATAACGCGCGGGTCATGATGGGGAATGAACCGTATTGACGATATCATCTCCATCTCGTTACGAGCACTGTAGCGGAATCTCGGCACACAGCTGACCCGCGTCGAGGTGTTGAGCTATCTTTAGTGCGATCGCCTTCAGCCCAGAGCGACGACCGACATTCATGCAGACCACGAGGCATCAAGGCTATCGTGGTCGGGTCCGCAGTGGCTGTCTCACTTGCCGAGCTCGCAAAGTCAAATGCGACGAGGCGAAACCCGTCTGTAATAACTGTACACGGTTACAACGCCAATGCACGTACAAGCCCCGAAGGGTCTTTCGACAGACTGCCAGCGCCGACAACTCGCCACCCGGTCAATCATCATCACTTCACTTCGAGGGTGTCCCTAAAGCATCGGGGGTACACGACATCAATGAGTCCCACTCAAGCCCGTCACTTACAGACGATCACGAGCTCCAAGGGACATCAAGGGTGCTCTCGACTGAGAGGACGAACCAAACCCCTTTTCTATACGAGGGCAGGACGAATGTTGATGTCACTGCTTGCTTACAGAAAGCTCTTCAATATCGCAGCGCAGCTCCGATCGTGGATCACAACTTCGAGCGCGATGAGTCGCCATTGAACTTAATATCACGGGATATCGAGTTGACCACCACGCTGGATATCCTCACTCTGCGTACCCAGTCCCCTTACATGACGGAACTCTTCCTTGATGCAGTGGAATGCCCCGGTATCACACCATTCGATCCTCTCAACTGGAAAATCGCCAAACAGCATATTGTGAATCTGGGAAAGTCATGTGTAGCTATTTCTTCCACCATCACAGCTGTTGCGAATCTATGCAGTGGACAGGTCTTTGCCCTTTCCACGTCTGAGTCACTCTGTCGCTATCACTCCGCGAAAGGAAATGTGGAAGAACTATTGGGAGATGACGATAAAGACTTTGACCTTGTTTTAGTGGCAGTCTTTCTGTTGTGTATGTTTGAGCTGATTCACTCTGGAGATATCACACCTTACCTGAGAGAACCAAGCCGAATCTTCATACGGAGGCTCCAAGCTTGGGTACAGACTCAAACCTCCTACGCGGAGCTTTCCACACGCATAGTCACTTGGCTGAAGATTCTTTACTTAGCTTCCTTTCGAGGTGGAGCAATGGGCTTGCTATCTGAAAGGGTAGTCAATCTTCTCCCAAACTTTACTGGCCCAATACCGAACCTCCGACCTCCGGTTGACCAAGAACCAGAGATATCCAATCATCTGTACGAGGTATTGAGCGCTCCGATCTTCGATTTCTACTGCCAACTTCAAACACTATCTGGAGAGATTGCCAAACTTTCACTTTATCACCGATCGCGCACGAAACGAAAAGACCAGCAGGAGGTAGTCGAACGAATGGCGAGTCTGAAGGCTCGACTTCGAGCACTATGGGAAAGTCGGTGCGCCACACAGCGTCAGTCTCCGGAGCATTTGCGTTCCCAAATGGCTCCCCGGATCGCGGACATGATTTCAAGTCTCATCAGTATTTGTGAGGCTGCATATCGTGCCGAGTTCATTGACATAGGCAGACAACTCGGTGACCCTGTGTCTCAATCCCCAGACTCGGCAGAAGCATTGGACAGGATCAAGGAGATTCTGGAAAGCGATTGTAGTGAGAATGACGAGGATAAAGTAAGAGATATCAATCCTGGGTACTTAAGACCGTTGTTCCTATGTGCTATAGAGAGTACAGATAAGGAGCAGACCAGTTGGGCCGTGGAGAAGCTTGCCGGGATTCAGAATCGTGTCTATCGTGGAGAGTTCTTCTCGGCATTTGCGAAAGCTCTTTCAGAAGCACAAACAAGTAATGACAGAAGGGTCACCTCGAGGTATTTCTGTATCTGGTATTTTGGAATCACACCACCATTCTTGTAGGTATAGCTTAAGCGATATACACGGATGGAAGTACGAATTTGTCACATAGTGAATGGTAAACACATATGGCAGCTATCTTGTGAACACAGTCGGCTAAATTCTCCTCCTTCCAGAAATTTTAAGCCTCTACTGACAAGTCCCGGGCTGCTAGCATCGATTCCGGCGGTGGTTTTGGAGGCGTTCCCTGACCTATCTCTATGTCGAACTTTGACAAAGTTGCCTTGGCCTGTGTAATAAGCATCTTACAATTGAGACAAGGAGCCATCAAATTTTTCCAAATGGCAGTATCGGGGACTGCTGTATACTCGACCCATTCTTTATCTCCCAAGAAGTGCTTTTGGAGAGCAAGACCTGACATGGAGTTTGAGTTCTGAGTTGGATTACTATAATCACGCAAGGAATCGAATTAGCGATTGAAATAATCCTAGCCCTGCGATGATGTACATACCTTGAGAATATCATTATGAATAGGTAAGTTTCGTCGCAGTTTCCGTACGGCGTCATAGTGCCATTGGCATCAGTCTGACTGGGGGCACTTTTGTCTCTGTAGGCGCTTTCGTTTACCATGCCTATTTTCTGACATCTGAACAGCATATTGAAACGAGCCTCTTCCACACGTTGTCTCCAGGCTCCAGTGTATGTAGGAGACTTGGGATCCTTTTACGTTATCTTCCACTCCCACCTATCACCTGCAGTGGATGCTCCGAGGAAGTATTTATCCCAATGTTGCTTAGTCTTGTCGTCGACTTCAAGGCTCCCTGTGCATTGGAAAACATTTGGTAAAGTGCCTTCACATTTGTAGTCCGGCTTTCACTTCCAGCTCCTCTCTGGTTTACCAGCGATACGTGCACACCAACGCCCGTAGACGGCTGTGAGAGGGAGATAGAAGTTGTACCTATCAGCAGAGGAGGGTGCTGGCCCTAGGAGGCTGAGGAAGAGACCGAGGAGATCATAAGGGCATCACCAGTCCGGTGCTGGGCCTGTGAAGGTCTTTGTAATTTGACTGAAGGACATGGGACTGACATTGAATCTTGATTGCGTCTCATCTTCCCTCTTCCAATCTAGGTTCACGTTTCGTGAAATATGTGAATCTGGTCGCCTTGCTTTGTCCTTGTATAGGCTTCCTGTCGGGAGGCTATTGAATTGGTTAGTCGCTGACAGTTGAATTTGAGAATGTACGAATCCTTGTGTGAGACTTACGAAAGATCGAGTAAACGACTGCGGATTGTCGTGAGGAGGATGCGCGCCTCTTTGTCTAGGCAGCAGGATGCTGCTTGCGATTTAGATAGAGCCCATAGCAACCGTAAAGTTATTCACGATGTCCGTGATCCTTGCCCTTGACAGCACATGGGATGAGCTATACGATGAACCGCAGCAAGCAGTCGCGCGAGGGCGCTTTCTCCACGACTATGGGAATTGCACCACGTATATCGGTAGGTGTGATATAGTATTTTGAGATTGTATTCACCACGAGAGTAGAGCAGTTGCAAATAATAATCGGATCTGAGTTCATCCATCAGGAACTAACTTTAAGCTCCTGCACAATCTGCAACTTGTTTATACACTTCCTCATGGAATGCTTTAATCAGAGCTTGTGAGACCTGGTCAGCAGGTGGCAAGATTTGAGTAGCAAATAATCCGCAAACGTCATTTTCGCGATCAATAAACTATTCTTCAAATTAGTATTTTCACGTCTTCAAAGTAAAGTGAATACGAGATGCGTTACCCAGAACAAATTCGCAGCTCCGCTCCAAACCAGCGTGTTTGGACCCCGCGAAAAAGGAGAATTAGAGGCAGGCCTCTCGATAAGCAACCCCCCCAGACCCCAGTCGTAAGTCTCTCCAGGGTAAAAGGTGCCGACCACCCAAGACGGATCTCCCATTTTGCGGTTAAGCACACACTTGCTCGCTGGAGTCAAATGGCCTTGGAACAAAAGGTCCACTGTACCAGGTTTCAATATGCGGCCATCTTTTGCTAAAAGTGAATATAGCAGCTGCATAAAGTCTGGCACCGTAGAATACCCGCCTTGCCCACCAAAACAGTCAGTGACGCCATTGTTCAAAGGGAGACCTTCAGGGAGTGGTCTGAGGCGCTTTGTCTCATTGTCTCGCTCCGCCAAGACCGCTACCTCGTTCGTTGCTGCATTCTGTTGGTCTAGTCGGAATGTGAAGCGAGTGACTCCAAGTGGTTGCCAAATATGTTTCGACATGTACGTTTCTAGATCCATGTTTGTAAGTTTCTCGACAAGCTTTCCCACCCAGTCGATGGAGCAGCCATAGTTCCAACTTTGACCGGGCTCAAACAACAGCGGCAGGTTGAAACGCTCCTCAACAGTTGGCTGGGGACCTAGGCATTTCCCTTTCAAGGATTGCACTCTGCGAAGTTCATTATTTGAAAAATCATATCCTGTACCCGCTGAATGAGTTAACAGGTGGCGAAGTGTGATGGGATTTGTTCGATCCTTAAGAACCGGAACTCCATCTGCTTTGAAGCCCTGCAATATCCTCTGTTGCTTGAGAGTCGGGAGGAGGTGAGTGACGTCGTTGTCCAGCCCAATAATGCCTTTTTCCACCTGTTGTAGAGCAGCAATTGATGTAGGAAGTTTAGTCAAGGAAGCCAAGGTAAACACAGTGTTGCCATCAATGGCATCTTGGGAACTGAACAGTGGTGAGGGTGAATCTAGATACAAGGAAAGCAATTGAGTTCCTCAACTGGTGCATTAGTTAAGAATAGGTGGGCGCATAGGGAATAACACGATTACCATCACGTTGTTTTGCTTCAATTGCTATTGAAGGAACATCGAGATTTTCAATAGCTTGCTCGAGCAACTGTTCAAAGAATGTTGCCATAATGAATCCACCTTACGTGCGGGCTACGAGGATATTGACTTGTATTTTCCTGAGCACCTTACTTATGTAGGCATGGCGTTCTTTAGCCCTGTGATAAACGTGATAGGAACTAGACCTATGCCAAAAATGTTCCCAGGAGAAGTAATGTTCCTCATGCATTGGCGTTTGTAATTAGTCAATGGCTCATCGGCCCTTCTCTGGCGTCTCTATGAACTGACTTGATTTTCTTTACCGTTCCTCCCGTCTTTTCCGTTTCTCCCGATCTTCCCCGATTTTCCCGCTTCCTCCAAGTCTCTCCTGATTCAAGTAGAGACAGTATGGAACCCCACGAGGATTACGTATTGTACTGAAATCATGAAGATATATTTTAGTGAATATTCTACTTCAAAACATCAATAAGTCTAGCCAGTCCTTCCATGAGAGTTACTTTGTCAACAGAAAATACAAGCCTGAACCAGCCATTGGCTTCGGCTCCAAAACTAGCTCCGGGAGCTATGAAAACTTTTCGCTCAAGCAGCCGCTCCATCACCTGCTCCTCAGCGTGCAGAGGGTCTTGTTCAGGATGGTTTCGACAGTAGGCCTCTCCGAGATTAGCCCACAAGAAGAAGCCTGCATTTGCCCCCCTTTCATAACGGATGTCATGCTCTCTCGCCCACGTTGTTATCAGCTTGTAATGCTCCTTAAGTTTTGTCTTGTTCTCGGCCAGATAATTCTCAACCCAAGCATCGTCTTCAAATATATTGGCAAAGACGTGATCAGCAAGAGAAGAGCTCATGCTATATAAGGCCCCTGGGACAAGTGCGCTGTGTAACGAAGGGTTGTTCTGGGAGATAATGCTTCCGAGCCGCAGGCCGTTGGACCCAAAATCTTTTGAGACGCCCCATACCACGGTTATAAGAGACGGATCAATGATACCTGTAGGGTCTATGGATAGACAAGAGGTGAAAGGCGGAGCTTGCGATTCATCATTTTTCCACGTTGATAAGGCATAGACTTCGTCACTAATCAAGTGAAGTTGATGTCTTTGACAAAATCGCATGAGTTCAACCAGGGCGTCCTTGGAATAGCAGCGCCCAAGAGGGTTATGGGGGTTGCAGAGAAGAATACCGGCGACTTTCTTTCCACTGGCTTTGACTTCTTGTAGCCTGACCTCGTACCTTTCAACGATATCGACGCAAAAGGGGTCGATTCCGTTGCATGGAACCTGAATGACCTCTGTACCAACACGATGGCTAAAGGTTGGAATAAAGGCACGGAAAAAAGGCCGGGTGATGAGGAAACCATCCCCCTGATCTCCAACCGCCCAGCTAATATGTTCGATAGCTGCGCTACAGCCGTTGGTGATGGTGATGTGATCCATACCAATATCCTGATGGGGACTCAAATGTTTGTTGAGGAAATGTGCGAGGGCAAGCTTTAACCGTTTTGAACCAGTTGTACCGTCGCCATAGGTTAAAGCCTGCGGTTGAAGGGAGATGTTGTCAGTGATGTGCTTCAGTATTCCTTCTTGCATAAGGACATTTTCTGCCATGCCCAGGCTTACATAGCCGGAAGGGTTGGTTGTAGCATCCCACAGGTTTGCCGTTACTTCCCACAGCAGAGAACCGCCCTTGTTATCAGCCGTCGCTTGGCCACGATTGGAGAGCTTCATAATGAGTAGAATACCGTTGCGGAGAGCCATGCAATAAAATAGGTACATTTCCAATGAGCGAGATTTCTACTGTTAATAAAGTTTTTAAATGGTTCTACCCTGTTCGGATATTGCCGTCATTTCGGTACCTACTTTTGCACCCATGGATGATATATATGCTAAAAGGGGAAAAGAGCGAAATGTGGGGAGACTAATGAGTTTAGAATTAGGGCGCGCCTTGATTATTTAAACAAATGCTACAGCAGGTCGGCGGCAGCTAACCCATTCCCGAAATCGGACTCGATCATGCCATCACCGCTGCTGGTAGATTACGACACATCTGCTGTGCCAACACACGGCGACGAACGCCATGCCCTTATAGATATCAATCCCCGTGGATTTTACATACGGCATCCTCCAAAGCCCCATCTACTAATTGATGCCATTACTCCGGATAACCTACTCTTTCAGACTATTCACATGGGAGCGGCGATTGTAGACCCTCTCAAATGGACCCTTGTTGTTGATGGACTGGTGAAAAATCCCTTCTCCCTTTCGCTGGACCAACTCAAGCGCCTACCCCAAGAATCCGTCAGCTCATTTCACGAGTGTTACGGCAGTCCAATTAAGGCTCCAGTGGAAGCAGTATGGCGGGTAGGCAATGTTATCTGGACTGGCGTCCCGCTTGCGTTCCTCATATCGCTTGCATCACCTCTCCCCGAAGCCCGGTTTGTGTGGTCTGACGGACTCGATTACGGAACGTTTGCTGGTATCACGGCGGATCGCTACCAAAAAGACCTACCATTAGATAAAGCCCAGAGCCCGGAAGTCTTGATAGCCTACAAGATGAATGGGGAAGCCTTGACGAAGGAGCGGGGAGGCCCGGTCCGGCTCGTTGTTCCTGGATGGTTCGGCACCAACTCCACTAAATGGCTTTGTCGGTTGACGCTGGAGAAGAGGAGAGCCGAAGGGCCATATACCACCACCTTCTACAACGAAGTTGATCCCGAAGACTCCAAAGGAATCAGGAGACGGCCAGTTTGGAATGTTGAAGTCAACTCTATAATTGTGCGTCCTGGGCCCGAGGCTGTCATAGTAGGCCCAAAGGTGGTGGTCGAGGGTTGGGCTTGGTGTTTTGAAGGGGTGAAAAATGTTGGCATCTCCTATGATAACGGTGAAACCTGGATTTCAACCCAGGTTGAGACCCGGATAGACTTTAGCTGGCAGAAATGGAAGATTGAACTGAATCTTGCATCCGGCTCGCACTCTGTCATAGCCCGGGCGGAGTCAACGTCAGGTCAGACGCAACCGATGTCCGGGAGAAGGAACCACGTCCATGCCGTTAGCTTTTCTGTATCTGGTTAATCATGTGGGTGCTGATTAAGCGAGAATTCGGTAAATCTCAAATGAGAATCTAAGTTTGCACCAGAAACCTTGCGTTGCTATATGTAGAGCTATAGAACATTCAATAGGAATGGCCCATGAGGAATATCTCCAGGTGCGGGAAACCGTAAAATGAGTATGGCTTTGTCACTACACGGACGGGCTTTCTTATTATCCAGTTTGATAGTACCTGGGAGGTCATTATAGAGAACAAAGTGTATGTGGTTTAGAAGAGATAGTAGCTAACCAGCGGGACATGAATGGCTCTGGTGAGGAGCCAAATTTGGGGCTGATGGTCCTCGGCCACAATGTCACCTTAACAGGCGGTAAAGCTATAAATACCGATTTGTTGTGTTAGAAACAGTGGCTCACCCTTCGTGGATAGAGGTGGCCCAACAGAGGCTTAACATAGACTGATCTCGCAACTCGGGTTCCACCGTTTGTGAGAGGTTTAGTGTTCTTATCCATATTAGCTCAAATTCAAGTGGCCCCTTCATTGCAATACCAGCAATTGATGAAACTGGACACATCAAGGACTAGCTCTCCCAACGATGACGCAGGTGCTGTCGCAGCCATTAGTGTAGGCTGACAAGACAACCGGCAACAGGAGTAGTTGTAGACCGTCGTTAACTCCCAGTGCCTGCAGTGGGCAATCAAGGTATCCCCATCTGGGTTGATGCTTTCAACAAATCCAGCTAAGTTTATTCAAATCGAGCTGCAATTTACAAGGGCCATACCTACCCTGGTAAGATTAATGGAATCTGGTACTTGCTATCAATAAATTGGCCAGAAACACTACTTGGCCTGGGGCGCTTTATCATTCAGAGGCCAGCCAAATCGGGCTAGTCATAAAGCCAATAAAAGAGATGGTTTAAAGTTAATTGCTTCTCATTATACAATAGGACAAGTAGGGAGCATACTACGCGACCGAAAGTCGCGTCTTCTATGGTATGGCAAAACAACACGTTCTTCCCATTGGATTGGCCAGACCTCGCGTTATGTAACATCCCCGTGAATGCTTTTCCTGTATAAACTGGATCTGTTAGTATCCCTTCTAGCCTTGCCAACTCTTTGATGTTATCCGAAGTGAGATCGTCGAGATGTCCATATGCACCTCCGAGATAGGAGCTGTCTATCTCAAAATCACCTCTGGTGATTTCGTCGGGGGAGAGTCCGATCTTAGAAGCCGTAGCTTTCGCGATACCCAATACTAACTCCGCCGTCTCCTTCGCTGACTGGTTAAATATTGAGAATCCGATCAACCCTCCTAAGGGTTCCAATGACGGATTCTTCGCTTGTGTCTATAGCAAATCTTTCCGCCCCGATGATGCTCTGTACTTGAACATTGCCGGCATAATTGTAGTCAACATCCTTCGCCTCGGCCAAATTGGGTGGGTACAGAGCAACCTGCATTGTCAGTAAAACGGACCGTTTGATGATAATCTGTTGTTTACCTACTTTAAGGCCGAGTCTGGCCGCAACCGCAGCAGTCTGAGTCATGTGGTTCGATTGAATTCCACCTGTAGCCACGATCGTATCCGCACCATGGATAAGGGCATCAGCCAGTACATACTCAAGTTTCCGAACCTCGTTGCCACCAAATGCCAATCCAGAGCTGCAGTCTTCACGCTGAATCCATAATGTGTCCCGTTACGGAGCGTTGCAGTTAGCTGTGAGAGCGGCTCAATGACCAAGGGTCTATCAAATAACAATTTGGCACGAGGAATTTCGTGGAAGGGCGCTGGAAGATTTGCCATAGTCAGTGATTGTAGGAAGGTCAGAGAATAGAGATGGTGGAATTCTACGCTTTTCGCTGGCGTTTTATTCAGTAGAGACTTGGCTGACGGAGTCTAGATGTGGAATCCATGATGAGCAATCAATAAGCAAGCTACTACGCACAGGCGTCTAATACACTGCATTAATTTAATTCTGGCTGGGGAATACTCCCGGTAATCGTGAAAGCATTATTTCGTGGGCTTGTGACCATCGATATCTAATCACCACTCTTAGATTATCTATGCTACGGTTTAGCTAAACCTTAGCCGACTTATCTAAGACGACACAGAAGAAAGCAAAAAAAGGAAATTCCGCGTTTACGGAGGCTCCTTGATGTCGTTGGCTCTTAGCTCTTCGCACCTTTTGTGAGCTAGTCTTGAATGAATTAGGGCCTTGCTAGTGATATATGAGAGACACCGCTATTCCCAAATGACGCGGTGGAGTGGTTTAATGGAGCCATGACACGCGAAATAGTGCCTGCGGTCACGATTGTGGTGGGAAGGCGGCAATGCCGGCAAGAGCGGGAATGGCGGTAATAGCGGCTTCTACGGGAACGGTGAAAATGAGTTCATCCCCCATTTGTTTTACCCTGAGGTCGCTCGCTGGTAGAAGGATAATTTGCCAGCTTCCGTCCTGCCGACTATCAGGACCGATTCGGTGACCTGCGGCATGCTGTAAGAAGCAGGAACGTTTGAAGAAGTCCCGAAGATTTTTGCAGAACAGAGTAGTGGCCAGTCCGCTGAAAAGATAGTCCAATGGGCTACGGAACAAAATCTCGACGAGCTACGTAAGGCCGGATTGTAGGCGATCTAGCTCATGTCAAAGAAGTTATTGTGTATGAACGTGAGGTATAAAGCGAGTCAAGTGAAGAGACGAGCATGAGAGAAGGCACGGCAGTAGATTGGCAAGATAAAACGATCAATGACTTCAACAGGTGCCTGATGATATAAGGCAAGTAGTGCACTATAACCTGCCAAACGTAATCAAGGTCCGCTACCAAGCAAAAAGAGGGGCGTGGCGTTCCATCAGATCGTTTCTCTGCTACCCCTATCCGATCCCGCAGAGAAATTGAAACAATAATGGGGATCGAAAATGTGAACGCCAAGCGGAGAGGCTTCGCGGACCCTGGGGATGTCCTCGTTGCAAAAAACGTGGGGTTCCCACCCACGCCAAGACTGAGGTTGTGGGGGGTTACTTGTTGGAATCATCTTGTGGTGAGCGAACAAATAGGGCTGACGAATAGGAAACAAGTCTCTGCAATGAGAAAAACGGCAAGATCGGACCACAGAACGGAACGCAGTCCTCAGTGTAATGAGACATTAAGTCCGATCCATAAACACGTTAATAAGGGTGTGACCAACAAGTCCAGAACTGACAAGACTAATAACCTTAGCAGGAAACATTGCACACACGCTGATTAAAAATCTTAAGCTTAAATGAAAGAATTACAATAAAAACAGAACAGACTATTTAAAATTAATTACTTTACTTCTCCTTAGAGGCCTTAATACCTTCTCAATAAATCCTTATATTACATCTATAACAG
>JAADJF010000209.1:0-24103 GCA_012932015.1 Fusarium acutatum | reverse complement strand
CACCTTATCAATGATTCCTCGCAAACGTAACACTCCGCCAATTCCCCAGCTTTTCCCATCCCCCCCATCCCCCTCCCCACAGCGCATCATAATCCGTCACCGCGGAAAACACTCAAGCTACGGTTTCATACGGCATTTGCTACAACAAAACAGCTGCCGTGGACTTTTATCCTTTCTTCTGGAAAAACAAATTAGTTTCCAGACCAAAATAATAATAATGGAGCAGCACGAGTTGAACGACATTTACGCTTTTGCCGTGCAGCTCGGCAAGGATGCCGGTGACATGCTCATGGCCGCTGCTCAGCGCCGCATCGATGGGAGTGGGCAGTCTTCGAGTGCGGTTTCGTATGTTGAGAAAGAGAACTCGGTAGATATCGTGACAAAGACAGACAATGGTATCCCCTCCTCGTATCCTTAACTTATGTTCAAAATCTTAGTACTGACTGTCTAGATGTTGAGAACTTTATTCGCACAACTGTTCTCAGTAAATATCCTGATCATGGGTACGTCTTGCCCTTCATCTTATCATGTCCCTCACTAACGATTCCAGATTCCTCGGAGAAGAGTCCTACTCTGCTGGTGCTTCGCGAACGTACCTCGTTGAAGACAAGCCAACATGGGTAGTTGACCCTCTCGATGGCACCGTCAACTTCACACATCTCTTCCCCATGTTCTGTGTATCAATCGCTCTAGTCGTCAAGGGTGTGCCAGTCATTGGCGTCATCAACGCACCCTTCCTTCGCCAATTCTTCTCATCATGCACAGGAAAAGGCGCATGGCTCAATGAGACGCAGCGACTACCGTTGATTCGAAACCCGATCCCTCCGATGCCTGCTAATGCGCCCAGCGGTTGTACGTTTTCCTGTGAATGGGGCAAAGACCGTCGCGATATTCCAGATGGCAACATGTCGCGAAAGGTCGAGTCTTTCGTGAACATGGCTTCGGAGAGAAATGGTAGGGGAGGCAAGGGTGGTATGGTCCATGGCATGCGAAGCTTGGGCAGTGCGACATTGGATCTTGCTTACACTGCCATGGGATCTTTCGATATATGGTGGGAGGGTGGATGCTGGGAATGGTACGAAGCTTCAATCTTTATTCTACAGCATGACAGACATGCTAACTTGGATAGGGACGTCGCGGCTGGTTTCGCGATTCTCGAAGAGGCTGGTGGTCTTGTAACAACAGCCAATCCTCCCAGCGACCCAGAGACTGCCGACATCACAAGGGCACATCTTGGAGGCCGGCTGTATCTAGCCATACGGTACGCACATGCCAACCGAACCTTGAAGGCTCACTTACTAACACCCAATAGCCCCGCCGGTCCGTCAGCAACAGAAACAGGACGACAGACACAAGAACGAACAGTGAGAGAGGTCTGGAAGCGTGTCCGAGAATTAGATTACAAGCGCCCAGGCGTATAAACAGCTTCAACAATATGAACATAATAAACATAGAACATTCTTCAACAGTACAGCACGACTGCCCATTCATATGCGCCCCAGATTGGTGGCCGAATAACTCCCCAATTACATGTTGTCAACTTCCTCCATGCGGGCAACAAAGTCTTCCTGTAAACGCTGCAGATAACCGGGGAGCGCCTGCTCGCTTCCAGAATCCCTGGCCTGCCTTAGTGCATCCTGCAGGTTGAGAATGAGCTTTCGGCGGGCTACAAGTCTAGCTGACTCGGAGCTACGCTTGGTCGTTTCTCGTTTTCGCCTGATGTCCTTGGCCACCTCTTCGGCTTTGTCAATGAAGGACTGGGGAAGTCCGATAGCACGTGCCAAATTGATGCCATAGTGTTCTTCACCTCTGATGGCACCAGAAGTCGCCTTGTAAAGCATCGTAATATGAGGTAATCCGTCCTCAGTAGTCGAGGTAGTGGCAGCTAGGTGAAGGTTGAGAATACCTGGACGATCCGCGAGAACCTTTGTCAGATCAATATAGTGGGTTGCAAACCAGACAGATGCTTTACTTTGAATCAAGGCTTCAGACATTGCAATTGCAATTGCTAGACCATCTCGGTTGCTCGTGGCCCTGCCTAGTTCATCAATCACGGCAAGGCTCTTGTCGTCAATATTCCTCAGGATGAAAGACATCTCTCGCATTTCGACAGAAAAGGTCGAAAGGTTACTCTCGATGTTGTCGTCAAGCGAAACTCGCGCAAAGATGTTGTGGATGATGGAGAAAGCGGCATACTCGGCAGGCACAAACGATCCGATTTGCGCCATGATTTGAAGCAATGCGACCGCCCGTATATATGTGCTTTTCCCACTCATATTACAGCCCGTCACGATATGGAAGCAATATTGTTCGGTCGAATAGTAATCATTCGGTACAAAGGTGCCGTTCATAGTCTATATCAGTTAGTCAGTGTGTATCAGTAGTGGCTTCTCGTACTCGCTTTATCGAGGACAGGGTGTCTCGCTGCTTTCAATGCGAGCGTCGTGCTAAGATCTGGCTTCACGTAGTCTCGGGTAGTTGCAAGCTGCGCAAAGGAAGTGATCATGTCAACTAGCGCAACCGATTCGCAGACGCGGAACAAGTGTGGGACATCAGAACGAAGTTCTCTCAGCAAGTCTTGTATAACCTTGTCGCTTCGAATGACAACCTCATTAGAGGTATCTGATAGCCTCAGATTGAGCTTGACCAAGTCAAGTGTTTGGCATTCAATCTTGTCCTTCTTTCGCACCACATTGATCAGCAGATCCGGAAGGGGACGGTCATCAAAGTCTGCCGCTCGTAGCCTTAGCCAATACTTGCGCCCATTATCGTATCGGAGGTTAGCACCAAGTCCGTGTGCCTCTAGATTTTATTAGCGACATCTTGCCAAAACTAACCTTTCGTACCATTCAGAGCATCGATGTGCTGGTGGATATCTTCTGTCAACTCTTTGTATGTCTGGCGAGCAACATCAAGCATTCCGTTGATGCCCGCTTTGACAGCAAAGGTTCTCTGATTTCGAAGATCTAGCGCAGATTTCATGTAAGTGACGTCCGCCTCAATGGTCTGTCGGATCGTATTGAGACTGTGGCTTGTGATTTGAGGGCGACACAGCTCTCGGACCTTGGTTAGTAACACGCTGTTGGCAGGACCCAACGCCGTGTGAAGTTCGGGGATTGACTCCAGAAAGCTTTTGATCATGAGTACCTGGTTTATCTGTTCCTCTACTTGTTGGACATCGGCATTAGCGGGAACAATGATCAACTATTGGAGTTAGCAGGATATGCATGAATCGGTGGTCATCTTGCCTTGGTCAGGAGCTTTTCCGTGTCATGAAAGAGCTTGAGGGCTGCTCGAGTTAGCGAGATTCCATTTTATCGCTTCAAATCTTACCTTTACGAATCTCCAAGAACATCTCTTCGTTGGTGGTCAACTCGTCCAGCGCATCATACCGGGGTGTGATAAAGAGATCTGGGCGAGTGGGTGGCTGCAGGATATTGCTACGAAGCATCCTTGAACCCATCGGAGTGCATGTATGGTTCAGCAGGCCGAAGAGCGAATCTTTAGACTTTGAGTTTCGGATGTTCTGCATGATCTCGAGCGATTGAATAGCCGAAATGTCAATCATCATGGTATCTTCTGAAGGTCGGTATTGGATGCGGAGCGAGTGGGGCACGAAGTTGATTGAGAAGTGTTGCTGGATATACTTCATTGCCTGTTTCCAAGTCAGTATCTTCATTGAAGGCCCCTGGTGATTTGACATACAGCGGCAAGAGAGCTAATGGCATAGAACTTGCCCTGCGTGGCCACCTTCAAAGGTTTAATGTCATCCTTGAAAGCTAGGTTGTGGATATACTCCAGTCCTTCTGTCTCTGACCATGCTGATCTTTCCAGTGCGTCGATTTGGACGTCAGGAATGAGGTCTTGGACAAGAGAAAAGAGGGAACTAGGGTTATTTGGTGGACATGCAGTAGTCATAAAGAGAATGCGTGATGGTGCAGACAGCTGGATCTTGTGGATTGTCTTGACATACGATTGGTTGTCACATATTTGACTGATGACAGCCTCCCCGAGAGAAACATTGACGAATGCAATGCCAACTGCAGGAGAAACTCCGCGGGCCTCACTTACAGCGCATACAATGGTCTGCGCTTCACTAAGCCCGAGGATGGAAGAGGCAGTTCCGTTGCGAGACTTTCTTCCAGCTGCTGTACCAGGTCTTGATCTAGGACGTACAGTAGAAGGTCTTGAGATGTTAGGCGTTGTGCTATTCCCCAAGTGATCATAACCAGTGTATTCGCTTAGACTGGTCTGTGGTCGCCTGGGGACCAAGGAGTTCTGGGCTGCAGCGTGGTCGAGATGTGCTTGACTATCGCTGCTCTGGAAGTAACTCGATGACGAGCGGCTAGCGGTTCTAGATGGCATGGAGCGTAATAGCTCTATATTCACATCCATGTTGCGATCGATCCGCTGTGGTCAACAAAGGGTATTGTGTGGTGGTAGACAGGAATGGTGGTGATCTTTCAGAGTAGAAGTCGGAGAAAATGACTTGAAAGATATTTGTTGCGAAGAATCGACATCACCTTCCTGCGTTGGTGATGAGAAACCTCAAGACCCTGAGTGAGTTTGGGAAGGAGCAGTCGGGGAAAGCACCATCAAGTCAGATATCAGGCAACCACGTGCGATGATTCATATGCCATCTACGCACTTCAATAAATCTTTAATCTTCTGCTAATAGTGCTATTCAACTCTTAAAAGGCAATTGAAATGCTCATCTAAAGTGATAAGGAAGTGTGACAGAACCTAAGAGACGCCCCCAATACCAAAGGCTCATGAGTCCATAAACCTACAAATTAAACGAAAAATGTCTATAGTCCTCGGGAATCATAACAGATTATATGCAAACTTGGGAGGCTAATACGGATATGCCTTCCATGTATCAGCCGATAACACGAAATGCCATTTAAAAGCCCGTAGGCTTAGAGCCGGCGGTTAGATTCAATAGGCGCCCCTGTGGTTATTGGCGATGTTTTCCGAGGTGAGTCGGAAAATAACAGTCCACTAGTGGTGAGACACTTCGCAAAGTTTCTGTTAAAGTAAGCTGAAGTGCCTAAGAACTCGAAGAACTTCCGTAGCAGATCCTTTCCAACATATCTACACTTGCAAAATCTCAGGCTTCTACTCATGGGACTCTTTCTTAGCGAACACGCAAATGATACTGATCAAATAGAAAATTTTGGTCGTTTGTTAAATAGTCATAAGCTCTGAAGGGCTCGAGGCTTACTCCAGTGCAGATGAGCGGCAAATCTGTCCAAGGATCTTGTAGCGTAAGGGAAATCCTAAGCACATTCTGCACGACTGTTTCTTCCCCGAGCATATCAACTTTCTCGATGAGAAACACGGCGTTGAAAAGGGTGGCGGCGTGTTGAGGATTAATCCATGAGTTGACGAGTAGTAATAGTGTCGAGCGGGCACCAAATCCGAGACCGTAGATCATCGTTGCCATATGGAGTCCGTAAAAAGAACCTGAGAGTCGCGAGTGTAATCCAACTCTCCCGCAATCAGAAAGGCCGAGTTTCTGGCAAAGCCAAGTAAGATGACCCCAGGAATGGAGAGCAGCGACAGGCTAGCCCTCACAATTCCAAGACTTAGGACCTGGGGCGTGGACTTCAGGTATTTGCTAACGGTGCGTAACAAAGCAGGCATAATGAAAATGGATAAGACCAAGTTGACAAGAGCGACTTCGCTAATGAGAGGATTTGCCTAATTGGCGTATTAATTTATGTGTTAAATTCGTGAGCTGCCAAAGTTGCCCTCGAACGCTTCTAATCGAAGCAAGAGGATGCATACTGTACTAGAGGGTGGAGTGAGATGCCTCGAAAGGTGCCGATAAGAGATATAACTGCCGCAAGTCACATTGGGACTCAAGAACATGGAGCGGAGAAGACGGATTTGATTGAAGGGGGTATGGAGAACTGCCCGCAGGATACTGTAGCTTTGGTCGTGCTGCACTGGCAGGTCTTCAGTCGAGTCAATGGTCGCCAAGGATGGAGCCATATAATCCTTTGGCATGATAAAAAGGACCGGAAAGATCAAAAATAGCAAAACATAACAGACGAGGAAAGGTAACCGTGGTGACATGTCAGCAGCAACTGAAGCAGCCGGAGGGCCTACCAACTTTCAAAAGACTAAACACGAGTAGAAGTAGGAGAGGCATCGAGTCCTATAAACGTAAGCTCCGCCTTCTAGTCATTAAAAGGCTGAAGATTGCCTTGTCTCCTCGGTGCATGCTTTTGCAATCATCGTAGCAAGTAGCATTCCAGCAGCCTATCATTCCTCCTCCCACGAGGAGGAAGGGAGCAGAAGCCCACACCAGGTTAATGGGGAGTAGAGGATTAGTGATTATTACACTGTTAGCACTAGTATACTGTGCTTGCTTGCAGTTGAATGCTAATGAAAGATAGGAGTACAAGTGAGGCTGATCAAGATGCTCCCATAACGACAATGAACGCATCCCGTTGACCTTGTTCATCAGCGATGCGCCTAATGGGCAGCGCGGCGCAACAATGATGGCTGTCAGGTACATCGGTGACAAGTCTATGATACGAATCATGTCGCCTACCCGAGAATATCTCAAAGGACGCTGTCCAGCCTCAGATTTCGGCCAAGCTTCTCTGGAAAGAAGGAGTTTACAGAATTTGGATGGCAGGGTGATGTCGTGATAGTGTCTGATGCAAAGGGCGTGCTCCAAAGTAGATACCACAGGCACGCAGGATCATCACTACTATCTCACATAGCAGCTCAAGCCCAATACGGTGCTTGAAGCTTCGAGAAGCCCGGCCAACTGGCTGGATGTTGGAACAAGCTGTGGTCTCTGGGTGACATGGCGATCGGCGTCGGTGGAAAACCGTGACCCAAGCAGAAGTGCATCCTCTCACTCCATAACTTCACCTAATTAACGGATGAACAATAAAAGAGAGCTATAATATTGTCCGTTTCTATATGAGACCTAGAGAGCAAGAGGTGTTTGTTGCCATGTGTAGGAAGAAGAAAGATAGCATCGCAACTGAGCTGTCTTGATACCCGTCTGAAGCAGCCCTGCGGGCCACAACCTAATTCCCTCTTAATCTCAGGCATGCTGATAAGAACAAACTCAAAGCATTCCATATGATGATCATATAAATTAGAGAGTCAAAGAAAAGAAAGAAACAAGAGAAGAGCAGAAGGATAGTGGCCGCCCTAGGCTGGCTTTCTTTGGCTGCAGCCTGCAATTCCCTTAACCTACTGAGTCGGTATATATTACATGTCATTGCAAACAAGATCCTCGCTCTTGTTTTCGAACTCCCTCTGAAGCTCTTGGACAGCTCTCTGTCTCGTCTCATACGCCGCTAGACTCTCACTAGACGCCGAACCAACATTCCTCGCATTATCAGCAACGGGTTACATATAGCGACCCGTCTGGATGCTCGTAGGCCACCCAGCCTTTTTGAACGCCTCAGTAGCAAGTTTGATGAGCATGAGATCGCTCCCTTTAGCTCCTATTATAGTGCTAGCAATGGGCCGCATCTCAGGTCTTCCACTGACTTTTGAGAGGTACGGCATCTGAGCAAATGGTAGTGCGTGTGGCCCTGAATCACAGTGCAAGCTGTTGGCTGCCTCTATTATTCGGGGCATCTTCACCAGTTAATTTGGATGAGATTAAGTAGCTTGAGTTGTATTAAGGCTTCAGACATCCAACCTGTCCATCTCCGAGCACTGATTGACAACTTGTCATGGAATTGTGGTCCCTTTAAAGTTCACGGTATCTCTAAACTCAAACGCACGATGTACCAAGTCGACAATTGCTGTCGTCAGAAAGCCTTCAAATATTAGTGGCCAGTCTATATCTTTAGTCTTAAAGTCCCTACAACTGACTTAGATCCTAGTTGTCCCCAAAACAAGTACCGTCACTGGGAGGGGTCACTCCTAGAGAACTCCCCCTGTGAGCTAGAGCGAAAGGCATAAGGAACTCCTGATGTACATACTAATGTAAGCGTTATACTTATCTACGTATAGATATTGACGCATGCGGTGGAGTTTCCAACAGTACGCTTACCAATTTCAAAGATTGCTGGCTGATTACTCCTAATCTCCATCTACGATTCTGTCATACGAGACACATGACAAGCCTTCCTACCGTGTGTTCAGTGGCTTTGGACACATGACATCGCCGCTGGCGGAGAGAATTGGCCTTTCATTCCCCGCGGTTAAGGTTTTGACGGAATTTCGTGTGAAGGATGATGGTCGATATCCTTGGAAATATGTGCTTGGTTACGCTCATCTGTATTAAAGGCTATGCCTGTCCTAGTTAATGACCTTTATCGAGTTGCTCAAGACAGTCAGCTCGGCTAGCAACAAGAGACTGTGGTTCTTTATGGTATTGTGACTGGCATCTATGGTGGACTTTTTCACATCACGCCGAGGCAAACATAGTCGAACAATCTTGTGATTTCTTTCTTAGGGGAAAGGTCTTTATTAAAGTTGCATTCTGATTCTATTTATGACTATGCCTTAATTACCTTAATTACCACTACAGACGAGACTTATCAATCTTGGAAGGTCCATAAGTAGCTGCCCAAGGTTCATAGTCCTCCAAAGCCATAACACGCTGCATCTGTCGTCGTCTCAGACCAATATTTCCTCCATCAAACAACGGATAACACATAACGTCATTCAACAAGCTCGGGAAAGACATGTCCTTGGCATAAGCCTTCATACCAACAGCCTTCATAGCATCAATGACACACTCGACCGCAACATCGGTAGTGTAGATCTTGGTCTGCATAGCCATCTCAAGCTTGATCTTCCATTCGAGATTCTCATCCTCGAGAGTGGTCACCGCCTTCCACACAAGCAAACGACTGGTCTCGAGGCGAATCTTGCAGTCGATGAGCTTGTCAGCTACACTCTGATGC
The DNA here is from genome assembly GCA_012932015.1 of Fusarium acutatum. Classification (NCBI taxonomy): domain Eukaryota; kingdom Fungi; phylum Ascomycota; class Sordariomycetes; order Hypocreales; family Nectriaceae; genus Fusarium; species Fusarium acutatum. The sequence continues at coordinate 15,209 of JAADJF010000209.1, read as the reverse complement.
TCGATGATGGGCTTGGAGCCACCGCGAGAATCGGACTTGGCGAAGGCGAGAGCTTCCTCGAAGGCTGCGCGGGCAGTTCCTATCGCCATGGCGCCGACGAGAGCAGCTGACATGGCAAAGGCTTGCTCGATTAGACCTTGGGCCTTGAGACCAGGGGTGCAGAGAAGGTTCTCGTGAGGAACACGGAACTCGGTGAAGCGAGTGTGGGGGCCGGATGCGGTGATTTGGCCTGCAAGTTCAGGCTCACCCAGGACCTGATAGGCCTCCGCCTTGTTATTGGCGATGGTCTCTCGAGTTACCAATAGGACGGCAATCTGAGTAGCTGGCTCAACGTTGGGATCTTGGGGCTTGGATGGATCGTCAGAGATTCTGACAACAACGCATGCAAGATCAGCCCCTTTATAGTCCCAGCCACCACTGTTTGAGGGCCAGAGCTAAAACGAACGTCAGTATATACTTGAGTGTTTGGGAATGAAGTGCACAAACCTTTTCACCGTTGATGATCCATTCGTTTCCGACCTTTCTAGCTGTAGTCTGAAGACCTGGTCCGCCCTTCTGCAGCCAATTCGCCGTTCCACCAGGCTCAGAGTGCATCAAACTAGCCAGAGGTTCACCCTCGCCAGAAATGAAGGGCTTCAAGAACTTCTCCTGCAGGGCAGTTGAATCACTAAGAATCAAGGGCATCAGACCAAGCGCAGTAGCGACAATGGTGAGTGAAGTAGCTGGCTCAACTGCAAAGAGCTCTTCGAGGATGATGCTCTCGTGAACAAGACCCTCCATAGTTCCCCCAAGGGGAACGGGAACTTGGGCCTTGATCAAACCAGCACGAACAGCTTCCCTGTAGAATGGTCTGGTAGCCTGGAAGCGAGAGAACTGGTCCTTCTGGGCGTTGTACTCTGCGGGAGCTTTGGTGAGGATGGTGTTGGCGAAGGCCTGAGCATGGCGTCGGGCCTCTTGCTGGGCGGGAGAAAGTTTGAAGTCAACCATTGTGTATGAGTATTGGGAGGTGTAATTAAGAGATTACTGAGTATGTATCACGAGAATATTGGTCTTTGGATATAGAGACTCTGAACTCTTTATATAACAATCGTCTATACCAGCATCTTAGGAATCAATATACCCTGCACCTGATAATGTCAAGCTGGTTAACTGTTACCCGACCACTTCCCCCGCTCGTGGATGAGCTGATCATATCTTGTTATCAAGTAGAATTGAAGCTAGTGATGATAGATGGGAGCTAGCATTATGAAGATCTGGGGTAATGGGTGTTTGGGATCCGGGGCAGACTGGATAAGTATTACCCGGACCCGAATTGATACTTCAGCCCACTCACTCTTTATCAAGGTTATCCGTATCAGAGAAATTGATCTGCTGTCATTGGATAGAGCGTATCAGCTGATGGGACTAGATAGTGAATATCATGATAAATAGAAGATTCGCTGGCGATCAATCACACTCGGACCCGTGGTTCCTGGAAAGTGATTGCCGAACGAGCTCGAACGAGCTGGGCCGGGAACCCGAGAAGTCAGGACAGATACACCAAGAGAAGTTGATGAAGTGCCGGAGGCTGCCCAGAGGTACCTAGATTTGGTCTTCGGTCAGATACAGACATGCCAGATCGTGGCAGTGAAAAATATCGTGAGTAATGAGCCTGAGTTGGCATTGGTCCCTCCATATAAGCTTCACCACCACCAACTCAAAATCTCATAGAAAAAACAGTGAGCATGTGAATTTAAATCTTTCGCCTTGTTTCAAGGCATCATAGGTTTTAAGGCTACGTTGCAAGAAGGGAAAAAATAAAAACAAAGCAAGAAATAAATTAAGGTCATCGCGCAAACATGTGAACTTTCGAAACCTGAATGCTCTAGAAACTGTCTGGACCCTGAATGCAATGCACGTTGCGGCTCAATCAACGTTCGGGGAGGTAGAGGTCAGTAACGGGTGAGTTCCCAACTTAGTAATCGGGCGTTTTCATGCCCAACGTTAACAAAACAACAGAGAAAGGAGACCACAAAATATAATGCATGCAAATTATCATGGATCCATGGCGTCGTCAGCTCATGTTACACGGGCTGCCAGCGACGACAACGGAAGTTCCCAAAACAGCCGAGAATTTTCCGCACGGAAATTCCTCAACGTCCCCGCTGCCTTACGCGTGGCCACGCCTGACACCGGTCAACCACCAAATCCACACATCGTTGACCTCCAAACGCGTTGATCGCGTTCTTGATTCCGGCGACATGTTTGGCATTCTCGAGACCGTCCAAGTGCCCCATTCTGGCATCTACAACAGCTATGAGGAACTTTTCAAACAACTCAGCGATGGCATGGAAAAGGAAGGCTACAAGATCGTCAAAGCTAGATCCCATCGAGGCAAAGTGGGTGGTGCCGACGTCCCGGGGAACGACATAGTACGATGCGATCTCGTCTGCGATCGCGGCGGGAGGCCGTATCGATGCATGGCGACAAAACATAAGACGACGACAAAGAAGACCGACTGTCCTTGGAAAGCAAAGGCGGTTCATCGGAAGACTATGGGGGGATGGGTACTGACAATTACGTGCGATCAGCATAACCATGAGCCTGGTACACCCGAACCACCGACGCCTGAAGCTGCGAGCGAGGACGAGACGAATATGATGGACGACCTGGAAGGTGAGCATAGTTTGGATCAGGCTGCGACGCCGCTCCTCACGCCTTGGCAAGACGAAGGGCCACAACCCGATCAGGAGACTCAGGCTGCAATCCAGGTTGCGGGTGTCTCCAACGCAGTTCTTCGTCTGACCGGCGAGACTTTCCATCAGTTCAAGAGCGAGTACCGCAAGATGTCGCATTCGGACCGTGTTGCGCAGCTGTCACATCTTCAGCTCCGCGTTGCAGCCATCTATGCTGTTCAGAATGAGGATCTGCAGCGACAAAAGAGGCAAGAAGCTCAAGACAAGCGCCATCGACAAATCGAGGAGAGCAAGAGGCAATCCTCCGTGCAGAAGCAGCGGGCTAGACAGCGTCGTCAGCAAGTGGTGGAGCAGAACCATCAGCAGCAGCAGCAGCAGCAGCAGCAAATGCATCAGCACATCCAGCAACAGCAACTCCCTCAACAAACCACCCAAGCCCAAGTTCAAGCCCAAGCACAGGCCCAAGCACAAGCGCAGGCGCAGGCTCAAGCTCAGGCCCAAGCCATGATGCAATCACAGATGTACCTCCCGCAGAACCCTCAGCAGGCCGGAATCGCGGTGCCAACGATGGACATGCCGCAATTTCAGCATTACGTGGCTCCGGCCAATAAGAGGATGCGCGGGCGGACTTCTCAAGGCGGACAGCAAACTCAATAGCAACGAGAATACGGCGTTTGGGATCAGGAGCCTTTGTAAAACGATCAGCATTGTAAGAAATGATCAATTGCGTGTAGTTTTGTTTTTTGTTGAACTTCTTTTTAAAGATAGACTGGGCCTGGCCTGGCAGGGCATGTCGTTAACGGGTTTATGCGGGGGTGTGTGCCAAAATTGTTAGCACCTTAGAGATTAGGAAGGATGGGCCTGGCCCCTAGTGAGAAATCATCGACCTTTTATAGGGATAGATGCCAAAATTAACTCAATAAAATAGCCACGTATGCTTATGTCAAACCTTTTTGTCACTCTGGTCCAAGGACTGCAGCTCCTCACCGCCAAAATTTCTAAAGATTTTGCCAAAAATCTGCCCCACCATCCCGCCTTTGAAAATATCCAGTCTTTGTAAAGCATCAAGATAAATAAACCAAAATGGCGACTATTGTACCCCCGCCGTCGAAACGGCAGAAGAGAGAAGAGCTTGAGCGCTCTCAGATCCAGCAGGATGTTACGGCGATTGCTTCTGGGCCTGCTGGCTCGTTCAAGGCGAGGTTCTTGGATGGAGATGGAAAGCAGATGGCAGATGTGATTGAGGTTCCTCTTGCGGATGCTTCAGAAAAGAACTTGTCGCTTCTTTTGAATACGCTACTTGCTAGAGTTTGTCGCCTAATCTGTTTGTGTGCTGAGCTTTGCTGACTTGCCCAGGAAAAAGAGGAATTTCTCCCATATCGATTCCGAATTCACATCCCAGATACCGATATTATCGTGGACCAATATCCTACCGATCTCCTACAACTTCTCCGCAACCATGGCATCGAGAATCCCTTCGAAACGACTGTCACACTTAGCGCCGAGCCACAGGCTGTATTCAAGGTCCAGCCTGTAACGCGCATGTCCCATAAGATCCCCGGCCATGGCGAAGCAATTCTCGCAGCTCAATTCAGCCCCAAGAACAGTAATCGACTAGCCACAGGTTCTGGAGATAAGACAGCGCGGATATGGGATACTGATACCGGAACACCCAAGTACACACTCTCTGGTCATGGTGGATGGGTGTTGGCAGTCGCTTGGTCCCCCGATGGTGCACGTCTCGCTACTGGAAGTATGGATAAGTCTGTTCGACTCTGGGACCCCGAAACTGGAAAGGCTGTTGGAAACCCCTGGACAGGACATTCAAAGTGGGTGACCAATATCTGCTGGGAGCCTTATCATCTTTGGAGAGACGGTACACCTCGGTTAGCGAGTGCAAGCAAAGACGCAACAGTCCGGATATGGGTTGTCAACACAGGAAAGACCGAGCATGTCCTATCCGGCCACAAGAGCAGTGTAAGCTGTGTGCGCTGGGGAGGCGAGGGTCTCGTATACAGCGCCAGTCACGACAAGACGGTGCGAGTATGGAACGCTGAGAAGGGAACTCTTGTGCACACCTTGTCCTCTCACGTCCACTGGGTGAACCATCTTGCGCTCTCGACGGATTTTGTCTTGAGGACTGGATTCTACGACCATACGCCTGTTCCTGATACGGAGGAGGGCAAGAGAAGTAAGGCTAAGGAGAGGTTCGAGAAGGCTGCCAAGTTTCAAGGGAGAATCGCGGAGCGGGTGGTTACTGCTAGTGATGATTTCACTATGTATCTCTGGGATCCAGCGCAGAGCACAAAGCCTGTTGCGCGTATGTTGGGCCATCAGAAGCAGGTGAATCATGTCACTTTCTCCCCTGACGGATCTCTCATTGCCAGTGCAGGCTGGGATAACCACACCAAGATCTGGAGTGCAAGGTAAGCCCCCCAATCTCCCCTCCCAATCTCACATACTAACAATTACAGGGACGGCAAATTCATCAACACCCTCCGCGGCCACGTAGCTCCCGTCTACCAATGCGCCTTCTCAGCCGACTCCCGTCTTCTCGTCACAGCATCCAAGGACACAACACTCAAGGTGTGGTCAATGGCCTCCCACAAACTCGCCGTGGATCTGCCCGGCCACCAGGACGAAGTGTACGCGGTGGATTGGGCGCCGGATGGAAAGAGGGTTGGCAGCGGTGGTAAAGACAAGGCCGTTCGGCTGTGGCGGAATTAGAATCCCGAAAATGGTGTTTGTTACTGTTACAAGTCAAGATACCCCTGAAGTGAGTGATTCACAAGTTTGCTGTGCCGTGCATGTTTCACTGGATGATAGGTGAGGCGTAGAAAACGTGCTTGGGCTTATCTTTGGAATGAGATCTATAGGTTCGTATGCGGCGCTCAGCACGGGAGACTTCCGAATCTCACGCACTACTGCACAGTCTGTGAGTCTCGTTTCTTTTGTCAGGCAGGGCCTCGTAACAGATCATGCATGCACGGGAGTTGAGGAGAGCTTCTAGACTGTAATCCAAGATACAGTCCCACCGGGAACTGAACACCCTCCATTGAGTTGCGGCTTTTCGAGGCAGTCAAGTTGATAGGTCCGCTTGTATGCAGATGGGCCTCTTTTTACCTGATGCTACTATAGGTCTGTTGGAAACACGTATGAAGACTAGATGAGTTGGTAATGAGGAGAGGGGTCGAAGTGAAGCTCGCGATATGTTAGAACTGTCTAGAAAGTGGTGTTGGCGCTGTGGGGTAGGTAGCCCATGTCCAAGCTAAATATACTTTATCCCGAATTCCCGAAGCAAAGTCCATAGCTAAACTTGGAAGCGAAATATCTAGAATTATCTTTGATGTTAGCTCATCTCGATCACATAGAAAGCCTCATACTGCATGTCTTCGAATCAGGCTTGGATGCCCAGCCCTCCTAATCGGATCATATCGGACCCGGACCGGCGTTGCATATTCCAAGTGATGATGTTTCCTTTTTTTCTCGAAAGTTAAGCACCTTGCAAACCTACAGCCTGCCATCGACACCACGAGGTTTCCCCGCTGATCGTGAGTGGATGATATGACCCCGGAAAGCATCGGGCAGCGAGCAGCCCAAAGAGATGCGGGGAATTCAGAAAATGGCTAACAACAGTATCTAAGTACGTTACTCACTCAGAGGCCAGTGTGCTCTTGAATGAGGGTGTTGCAAGCGCTTACACGCAGAAGGAAAAAAACGCAGTTGTCCGGTCCCGTTGCGGGCCCCCCGGTACTCCGGCCGGGCTGTGGGCTCAGGTGGAAGCCGAATATCCCTGCTGCCGCATTGTGTGATGTTACGGGAATCCGGTGCTTGGAAAGTTGGAGAAGATGCGTGCATGTTGCATGCACTGTAGACATAATCAGAGGATACATGGTGATTTCCATGTGACACGGACCGTTATTACCCCAATATCTGACTGGATCATTTCTTGTCCATTGCCCCGAGGCACAGTCTCGGGTTGGACTAAGAATTCAAGAGGCACAGGAGTTACTCGACCACGGAGAAGCTGCGGGGTGTAGCCAAGTTGAGAAGCAATATCGAGAATAGGAAAGGGTCCCCTGACGATCTTTTAGAGAGAAAGTTTACTGTTAGTATTTACAATCCTCACTAAAACTGAGACTCATTATTGAAGGGCGGAACACCCGGGCTTGGTATGAGATGGAATCTGTCCGATGAAAACAAGCCATATTCTGCAAGTTGCACACGCATCACATCTCAAATGCACGCCACCAACCGCATGTATCTCTCCAATCGCATGGTCCATGCGGTTTTTAATCTCAAGATGTTTTAATATAATGCGGCAAATTCCAGTCAATCTGATGCGAAGACGGGAAGTAGAAACGGCCCGTGTAAGACGGTGTGGTATGGCAGAGACGGGCCGGTGCAGCCATTTTTTGGACAAGGGTATATACAGAATGATGTTTTGAGTGAAGTGCATGAGGAAAAGATGAAGAGATAAACTGGGCTTGGCGTTGTTGGTGAAGTGGTGGTGGTTGTTTCAGGCGTAATTCAGACGGTGATGGTTGCCATGGATATCATGAATGCGTACATGTCAAGAATAGCCGGCGTTACGTAGAGCATGGTGCATAGACGAGAGTTTAGACAGTGTCGTTCGTGGTCGGGCTATGAAACCTTTATAGAATAATCTCAGTTAATGTTCTATATCATTCTCTCGCTGAGCCCTGCTCACGATCATAGGGTAGATCAACTCCAAATACCTGAGTATAAGACAGTTACCAAACAAGCTATCATTTCATCAGGCATACGAAGTGCATGATCGACGAAATACAAGAGGGCGTGTCGATTTGAGGAGGCCGCCTAATGTTCCCAGTCATTGGGGTAACTGTGCACCTACAGGTAACCTACAGGCCCGAGAGATTGGTTAACAGCCTCCCACCAACACCAACACAGCATCACCACCACCTCACATCACCCGGAGGCATTTTCTCCATTCGTAGACCAATGACACCTCCTTATTCCCATGTACATCTCCTTCCCCATTGATCAACACATCCAGGCACAGTCAATCAGCGTTTTCCCTTACATACCTAGTAGTCTTACCTTATGCACGAGGTTTCTTAGCCAAATGCCGAATTATCATGTCACTTTTGACTCTCGATCATATCAGCCAAACAGAAACATTACCGGACCTCGCTGTCTGTTGGCTCTGTCTCATCATCCAAACATCATCCTTGTTTTTTCTACCTCTCGACCCGCGTTTAGCCTACCCGCTCTGTACTGTAAAGCTCCGCCTAAAAACAAACAATGACAGGCTATCGTGGGGCCTGAAAAAACTCCACACACGTAGTCTTTTCTTTGTGCATCGGTCCACGCTCCGATTTATCTTGACTTGTTTCGCTACTGGCGTTATTTTTCTGCCTCATCACGAGAAAAGACTTAAAAGCTCAGAGAGGAAATGCTTCAGATTGGGTTGCTAGCTACATATAAAAAAATAAAATAAAAGGACCAGGTTTTGATGCCCCTCTTGGTTTGGCTGTCTTACACCACACCCCTCTCCTCAATGGGACGTGAATATTCCACCTTGTTCCAAGCTATCAGCTTTTAAACCTGACCTGAGCTTGGTTTTCTTCGTGGATCACGGACCAAAGTCTCCTGTCTCGAGATCCTCAACAACTGATCCCGATTGCTTTTCTCGCAAACTACGTCACGATTGATTTCTTTCTGTGCGTTGAATGTTGCCTATTTTTTGTTGAACCGCCTCTTTTGAAGTCTCCTTTCTTGTTTCTGTCTTCTATCATAGCACACTCTGAATCGGCCCTTCGTCATAGTCTAGCATTGCCCGCTTCTTCTGTTCACATGGTGCTCATGCTACAATTCTCCACTTGAGCAGACGATTTTCTTTTATTTATCAGGTACCAACGATTCTCGCTTGAGGCTTAAAAAACTGCCCTTGTCAATACCCATTCCAGCCAGCCCAAAGGTTGTAGAGCAATCATTACGTCAGAGTGAGCGCTCTACTTTACTGGCTGCATTTCCTCACATTCCCTGTCTTTCTATACACCCATCCTAGCCATCCAATTCATCCAGACAACCGCACTCCAAGTCCAGCCCAGACCATTTCGAAACTGACAGGGCTACTTTATAGGTTGATCCTTAACTGGAAAATACCTCTCAAATAAAATTCTTTTATTAATTGTCGATCAACCCCCGGCGACAGAAAGAAAAAAAAAGGAGCTGTTTAAGCAACGATCTCGGAGCTATCCAAGCTTGATCAACCGTGCAACAAGTATAACCACCTGACGAATCTCACGACACGGAGCAACAGCGGCCATATCGGACATTTTCTCGTCCAAATTACACTTGGTCTTTTTGGTTTCAGCTATCAACCTTGCAGAATTCCCATCTTTCTGCTGTGCGCATTCAACCATTTGCGGTGCTATTCGCCACTTTCGGCTCGATCTTACACCTGAGCGCATCTGCGACAAAGAGGCGTTTTGCCTGCGACAAGCTACATCCCTCAACAAAACTCGACTCTCCTGCCACTCGTATTTCCAGTTCTACATCCACATGAAGTCGCCATACGAGAGAATTCAATAGTATCTCGATCAACTTTGATTCTCGTTAACCTTTCCCATCCCACAAGACTCGAACTACGAGGACAAGAACTCTACACCAACAAATAAGCTTCTCAAGCAATTCTCACACAAAACATCAGCCAAAATGACGGTCTTTGTGTGTTCTCTGTATGTTGCCTCCCTCGATGTTTTTTTGTTGCTTCCCCGCTCTAGCCCCTCCATCGTTAAAAGCCCACCAAACTTTAGCGAAAAATGGCGAGACTAACATGACGATAGCTTCCTCCCCAAGACAATTCACTTCACCCTCCCCGGTACACCTCCCCTCGGCGCCGATCCCACTCGAGCTTCATTGTCCGAATCCTCAAACCCCAAGCCTACAAAAGCTGCTACTCTTCCTCCCAAGCCCAAACCTGCTGCCCCAACCGGTGGTCGACCTGCGCCTCTAGCTCGCCAACCGAGTCTTTTCCAGAAAGAGGATATAACACCTCCTCATACACCGACCGAAGAGACTGATTCCAACTTGTTCGCGAACGAAGATGGATTCAGAATACAATTTCCTCATGGCGCTAGCTCCAGCATTGAGCATGCAAAGACCTGGGGCAGCCGCGCCAACCAGCCCAAGTCTCGCGCCAGCTCTCCTCCTCCCTCCGCTTCCCTCTCCGAGAACAATCGAACAATGCAAAAGGCCCGTGAACTTGGTCGTCAGGGAGTTCTTCAGCCGAGATCTCTAGTTAGAAGCGACAGCCACGATCGAGTCTTTGCCTCGGCCGGCTGGATGGTTGTCAATGCCGACCAGGGCAATGGTGGTCTTCGCAATGCTGCTGATGCCGCTGCTCGCGATGGCAAGATTGACGATATTACCTGGGTGGGCACTCTCGGTATGCCCACTGATGCCCTTGAAGGCACACAGCAGAAAGAGGACATTGAGGCTGTTCTAGCGAATGAGCACAACATGTTGACTGTCTTTTGTTCCGATAAGGACTTCGATGGTCATTATGCTCATTTCTGCAAGCACATCTTGTGGCCTGTCTTCCATTACCAGATCCCCGACAACCCCAAGAGCAAGGCCTACGAAGACCACTCGTGGAAATACTATGTCAACGTTAACCAGGCCTTTGCCGACCAGATTGTTAAGAACTGGAAGCGAGGTGATGTCATCTGGATTCATGATTATCATCTGCTTCTCGTTCCTGGAATGGTCCGCAAGAAGCTCCCTGAGGCCAAGATTGGCTTCTTCTTACACGTCGCTTTCCCTTCTTCTGAGGTCTTCCGATGCTTGGCTGTCAGAAAAGAGCTTCTAGAGGGTATGCTCGGTGCCAACCTTGTTGGCTTTCAAATTCACGAGTACGGACGTCATTTCCTTCAGACTTGCAGTCGTATCTTGAGTGCTGAGGCTACACCGGATGGTCTTCAGCTTGAAGACCGATTTGTCGATGTCATTCACCTTGCCATTGGTATCGATCCTGTCAGCCTTCGTGAGCATCTTGACGCCCCGGACGTTGCAAAGTGGCTACAGGTTCTGCAGGAGCGATACAAGGGCAAGAAGCTTATTGTTGCTCGTGACAAGCTTGACCATGTCCGCGGTGTTCGTCAGAAGCTTCTTTCTTACGAACTCTTCCTTAACAAGAACCCTCAGTGGCGCGAGAACGCTGTTCTGATCCAAGTCGCCCTTTCATCAAACGAAAAGAGTGATCTCGAGGCCACCGTTAGCGATATTGTGACCAGAGTCAACTCATCGTGGGCCAATCTGGCGTATCAGCCAGTCGTCTACCTCAAGCAAGATATTGACTACGCTCAGTACCTTGCGCTCTTGACCATTGCTGATGCGCTCATGATTACCAGCCAACGTGAGGGTATGAACTTGACATCCCACGAGTATCTTTTCTGCCAAGATGGAAAGCTTTTGCCAGAGAAGAAGCACGGTTCTCTGATTCTCTCTGAATTTACGGGAACTTCGTCACTCTTCGCTAAGAATGAACTTGCTGTGAACCCTTGGGATTACCGACAGTGCGCCGATGCTATCAAGCAGGCTTTGGAAATGAGCGAGGAAGAGAAGGATAGACGATGGGAAAATCTATACAAACGTGTCAACGGCCACACCGGTTCTCATTGGTTCACCGAGTTCCTCGGTCGCCTGGATATCGTGTATGAGGAGCAGCACAAGCGCGATCAGACATCTGTTCCTCGCTTGTCGATTCCCGCCCTATCCAACAAATACCTAAACGCGAACCGTCGACTCTTCATCATTGACTATGAGGGCACCCTGGTAGCTTGGGGCCCTGTCAACCAGATTATTCCCATCAGCCCCCAGCGAACGCTCGATGTATTGAACGACCTACTTCTTGACGAGCGCAACACTGTCTACGTCATGTCTGGCCGACGACCTGAGGAGCTCGATAGAGTCTTCCGTCGAGTTCCCAACCTGGGTCTGATTGCTGAGAATGGATGCTTTCTCAAGGTCCATGGCAACGAAAAGTGGACTGAGATGGCTGATCTCGACCACGTCAAGGATTGGAAGGAGTCGGTGCGGCCCATCATGACATACTACCTCGAGCGAACACCTGGTGCTGAGATCGAGGAGCGTCGCTGCAGTCTGATTTTCCACTACAAGAGTGCAGAGGACTACGAGTCCGCTTCACGACAGGCTTCAGATTGCGCCAGTCACGTTAATGATGCCTGCGAGTCTCAGCGCGTCCATGCTATCGCCCTGGACGGTTGTATCGCTGTTGAGCCTGTAGATTGGACCAAGCGAACCGCTGCCAGGAAGGTGTTTGAGACGCTGAAGACGGAGATGAGTTCTACGCAGGAGCACAAGACGCCCGTTGACTTTTTGATGGTCATCGGTGATGGACGAGAGGATGAGAAGGTCTTTAAGTGGGCAAACAGACTCCAGGAAGACGGATCAGTACAGAACGTAGTCACCGTCAGTCTTGGTAACCGCAACACCGAAGCAACAGCCACCCTTACGCAGGGTGTCAGTGGTACGTTTCCCTTTCCGACAGATCCGTGTTGAGGAATGTCTCTAACTAACTTTTCTGCAGGCGTCCTCTCTTGTCTACAGCGCCTCGCTTCTCTCAACTCCTCCTGACTACAGGTTTATTGTGGAATTATTGCATGTTATTACATTTGTCTTTGTGCCGTTGGCGTTGGGTCAGCGGGCGCAGGGGAATTAAAACGATCGTCACGTCCAGTAACTCGACAACACCAAAAGAGTAGTTCCATATGATGTTTTTCGTTTTTATAGTTGTTTCGTTAGAGTCGTTATGATGGGCATGGGCTACAATGAGGAATGGTTTCATTATTAGGGACTCTCGCGAGTAAATGGTTTCTTACACACTCTACTCTCTTTCGTATTTCTTTGCATGGGTCATCTCAACGGATGGAAGCGAGTCTGGTATCATACAGGCCACGATATAGAAAATGAATAGAAGGATATAACCTCCTCCGTCCTAGTTGCTATCCGCCTCCCGCCGTTTCCGACATCCCTTGACTCTCAACAAACGTTAATTCCCGTTCCAACCGTTGTCCATTGAGGTTCCCGCTCACGCATGACATCACACCGGTACAATCCAGCAGCTCAGCAGCGAATTATGTGCCCTGAAAACAGCCAAAAATAAACTACCGCAGAGGCACCCCGCGCCTTGCGACATCGGCCCAAATAATTCTTATTGGGAGTCAGAGGAATTTAGTGTCGATGTGAAAGCATCTTCTCGTTCTTACTACGACTTACTGAGAGCTTATAAATAAATGTAAGTGGGTTTGAGCACAGGTTATAAAAGCGGCTGAATTGGACGTTGACTGTAGTAGCTTCTGTTCTGTGTATCGCAATCATGACTGCTTTTCCTCCTCCTCCTGTTAATACCATTGACTGGTCCAACGTGGGCTTCAAGGTCCGCGAAGGTTAGCTCCCATGCCCAATTGACTACTCATGGAGCTACTGTATTGACAATTGCAGTCAATGGACATATTGAATCTACCTACAGTCGAAGCACAGGAAAATGGACTCCTCTTCGATTCGTCGCCGATCCCTTCATGCGCATCCACGGCATGGCGCCAGCTCTCAACTACGGCCAACAAGCCTACGAAGGTCTCAAGGCCTTCAGAACCCCCAATGACGAAGCAATCACCATCTTCCGACCCAACCGTAACGCTAAACGTCTTCAGCACTCTGCGGAAGTCGTGTCAATGCCCCACGTCCCCGAAGAGCTGTTCCTCGATGCCGTTCGCGCTGCTGTCGCTTTAAACGCTGAATACGTTCCTCCTCACGAGACTGGTGCTGCACTGTATATTCGCCCACAGTTGTATGGTTCAAGCGCTCAGCTGGGTCTCTCACCGCCGGATGAGTATATCTTTGCGGTGTTTGTCATTCCGACTGGTGTCTACCATGGCGCTCATCCAGTCAAGGCGCTTATTCTTGAGGACTTTGATCGCGCGGCGCCGAATGGCACGGGTAATGCAAAGGTCGGTGGCAACTACGCTCCTGTGCTGCGATGGAGCGATAAGGCGCGTGACGAGGGCTACGGTATCACGCTGCACCTGGACAGTGTGCGCCACGAAGAGATTGACGAGTTCAGCACGAGCGGCTTCATCGGTGTCAAGGACAACGGGGGACAGGTCACCCTCGCGGTACCGGACTCCAAGTGCGTTATCGAGAGTGTCACGAGCGATAGCATCCAGGAGCTGGCGCGCAGCTACGGTTGGGCCGTGGAGAAGAGGCCGATCAAGTATGAGGAGCTCAAGGAGTTTACAGAGGTTTTCGCAGCGGGGACTGCGGCGGCGCTGGTGCCGATTAGGAGTATTACGCGACGTGTTGGGGGAGGGGAGGATGTTGTTACATATATCGAGGATGGGAGGGAAGAGCCTGGGCCGCTGTTTGAGAAGTTGCTTACGCACCTGAAGGATATTCAGCTTGGAAGAGCGGAGGATTCATTTGGGTGGAGATATCCTGTTGGTGAGAAGGATAAGGAGATTGCTGGTGCGCCTGGGGGACGAAATGGCGATGCTACGACTGTTGATCAGATGGATTAGAGAGAAGTAGTGAGAGAAGCAATGGTTACCGTGTTAGTCGCACTCGCGATACTGACCTGTCTCGTCTATCTCAAGTTCCCAAGGATCGTGTTTGCACTTTGTCCCGCGACCCCCGTCGCTGGTTACGGCTCGCCGCATGGTACAACGGGAGTTGGACAAACAGACCACCCTTTGGGGTTTGCGGAGCCGGAGGAGGTGTAACGGGCCCGGCAATTCTCATATATACAACCAGCCATCCATCCAAAACCTGAATGAAGTACCAGACTGTGAACGACCATCCTCCTTAATCCCTCTCTACCAAAACACCAACTCCAGCGAATCTCCTCAGAATGTGCACATACTCCTTCCAACGCATGGTATGCTGCTGCGCCAAAGGCCCCGAGTGCCCTCAAATGACCCGCGGCCGCGCCATCATCGGCGGCGAGGCCTTCCACTACATCGACATGTTCTACGCGGTGGACGACCTGGGCTCGGCGTGCGACTACCAGCGACGGCTGTTTGGGCGGAACGCGGGCCCCACGATGCACTGTCCGAGATATGCGTTTGACGACAAGAGGATCATCAAGGGGAGCTTCAGGAAGAGCGAGTTGGCGTGCGTCAAGTGTGCTGAGACGTGTGCGCCGCCGAGCTGTAGTTGGCAGGCTCCTAGGGCGGAGGGGAAGGAGGAGGGGAAGTAGACGACGGCCCCACACGGAGGATGGCCGGCGACGGAACATACGGAGTGAACGGGGGAGGGCACGGAGGATGGATTTGGGGGGGAGATTTGTTGTGCGGGGATGGTATTGACGCTACCGAAAACTTTTTAATGTCCATTTACACCGTTTGACTTTCCCTTTGTTACCAAACTGCCATGAGCCCCAGAACCAGGCGCACCTTGTCGCGCAGCTGGACTCTTGTTCTTATCCACAATTCCATTCGCAAGCTTATTCTTCGCATCAGAAGCCATACC